>NDXB01004854.1:108824-121505 GCA_002631895.1 Agapornis roseicollis | reverse complement strand
GGGGGGTTTGGGGGGGGTTTTTTTTTTTTTTTTTTTTTTTTTTTTTTTTTTTGCCTGGAGCATCAACCTGCTGTCAGAAAGTGCTGGGAACTTTTAAGATCTTGAATGGAAAACCATCTTTCCAGCTGGCCTTGCAACAAGCTGGCCAGTTCTTTGCTTCTCTTGTTTTTGAAAGGCTGAGTTGATGCTGAAAAGATTTGACAAGTGATAACCAGGGAGCCTGGCTCTGTTCTCTTTTGTGATTAAAGCTATAAGTTGTCTCTCTGAAGTTAACAGAGCAGTAGCTTCCAGGTGAAAAACAAGGGCCACTCTTTGCAGCAAGACTGCTCCAGAAACCTGCTGGGAGCAGGGACTGGGGATGCAGTGGTACTCCCCTGGCAGCCAGGGCAGTACAAATGGTGCTGGTTACAACTGGGGATGGGCTGAAGCAGGAGCTCTGTGTTGAATCTTTCTGAGCCTTTCAGTTTGTCTGAGGCTCAAATCCATACTGCATAAAATTGATGTTTCTCTCAGCCTGCTTATCTGCTGGCTAGCCCATACGCTCACTCCCACATGTTCTCTTATCTTGACACCGGCAATGCACCTGAAATTGTCCTTTCAGGATTTGGAAGCTTTTTTTGATAAAGCTGTCTATATGCAAGTGTTTTCAAGGACTCATCACACTTTGAAATCATGGTATTAAAATAATTGCCTTTGAAATGAAGGGAGACTCATGTGCCCTACATCAGAAATTCCTCTTAGTGCTTATTAAACCGGTATATAAATGTCATGGCTTACATCCACGCGGTGTTTATACTGAATTTTTAGCTGTATCAGTATCTTACTCTCCAGAATAAATGCCATATAATCCTGTTATGAGCAATATTCTTAATTTAGATACCAAAAATAGGACATAGACAACTCTGAGTTACTGTAAGAAAGTAGGAAAGGAAATAGTCCTGCCTTATGAGGAAAGATCAAATTCAATTGAATCATCTAATGTTTAATGTAATGGTGAGACTAGAGAGTTCAGGCTGTTTCATTAGGATAGCACAATGATTGCCATATTTTCTCCTATTTTTGTTGTTTGTTTTTTTTCCTGAGGACCTGATTCTCCTCTGATGTACCTCTGCTGAGGTGTGCAATGAGGTGGTAGGTTAGCAAACACCCTTCTTTCATTTTCCTACCCCCTGAGCAGATCAGTGCACAGCGATTTGAGTAAACAAAGCAGTAGGGACTTAGCTTATCCCCCAGTACTAAACCCCAGGTTTGAGGGAGATGAAGTAGTTCCTAAGAGACCTACAGTGAGCAGCACTGGTGAGGACTTGTGAATTTTGGGAAAAAAATCATCCTTGCTGTGGCAAGTGAGCGTCATCCAAGAGCTCAGATATCTGAAACATCTTCCTTGTTTAACCAAGCCTGGAGGTTCCTTTTCTCATGCCCTTAGCATCTGTTCTTAAATAACCACAATGAAACTAACAATCACATAAGCATCAGTAGTTAATAATAATCAGTACCTGGTAAACTAAGGAAATTAATATTGTCAGGTGTGTGCCCTGCAGGTTGCTGACTGAGTAGCCAGCATTTTGCTCCTCGACATGAGTGGCAAAGGCTGTTAACTTTTGGCTAAGTTGCTGTCTGTGTGCTGTGGAGGTGGGTGAGCTTCCTCCCAGACACCCAGGCACTTCAGTGGAGCTTTGCCTGACTCATTCCCTTCTGCAGGCGCAGCCTGAACTCCCACTGAGCTCTCTCGTATGATAGAGCAGCCTTTGTTTGCTCTGATTCATTTTTTGTTTTGTTTTCTGTATGGAGTCAAGTCAATGGGTCACAGTGATTCTGTGTAACCTGAAGAAAATATCACCTAGAAATATCTTCATCAAGAAGTTGCTTTTCTGTGTGATGGCACTTCACATCACTGAACCAGAATGATCTAGAGCAAGATCCATATTGGAAGAGAGCGTGTCTTTGTTGCAGATTTGATTTGAGTTTTGTACCTTTAGTTTTTCATTTGGACCCAAACACCCCCTCACCCCACCACTGTAGCTGTGCTCCAGTAATGCTCTTATGTGGGGAAGGAAAGAAGATTGAAGCCACAATGATCAGGATGTGTGTGGAGACTTGCTCATGTTTGGTTTGTGGCAGAGGTCATGTCTGGCAGCTGATGGACTGAAGTCAGTCAAAGTGAGGAGAGCTGCTGTTTTATTGTGAACTTTATTACCACAGACCTGATACTACTGAAAGCACCCACAGGTTACACAAAGCTGGCAGAATGTGTATTTTGAGGTCCTGTTTTGATCACTTATGAAACAGGAAGCCAGTGTTCAACTGTTGACTTCAGTGGCATTAAGGAGCATGCTTGTCAAATGTGGGCTTACACAATTTGCTGATCTCAGGCTGGGTGGGTCTTGCTGAAAAGACATAAGAGACTGCCTCTATTTCAGGCTGTGGTTCAGCTAGATTATTGATCCAGTTTAAGGGGACCAGATTATAAACAGTGTGAAATGCTGAGCTGCTGCAAACACATTTTGCTGATATGGAACTGTTCAAAATATTTGGAAAGTTCAACTCTGCTCTGGGACTGGGCAACCAGTCCTGGCTATACTCACAAGGCTCAGTGCCAGGGGCAGTTTGCCTTTTTGGCTTGATGCCCATCAGTCAAGACTTGGTGTGCCCTGCATGTTATTCTGCTTAAGCCCCACCAGGCAGTAAAGCAGCTGTGGTGGGTCTGCCATCTGGGCAGTGAGCAGCCATCTCTGTCTGTATACAGACATAAAATAGGATTGTACAATCCCATCAGGTGCTGGGAGAACCAATACTGAGCTGACAGTGGCTCTGCTTCCATTTGTATCTGCTGCCAGCTCCCCATGTGAGATGAAAATCTGATAGGTGGGGGCTGCCACTCTGCCACATCTTTGCTATATGTAGGAGACCCTTGTTGGATGTCAGTGTTTCAGCCCCAAAATAGCCTGGCAAGGGAGCAAATGCAGTCTGCAATTGCCAGCTTGCAAGTGCTCACAGAGGCTTCTTTGTGGGTTTGGTGTTTTTCTGTCCAAGACTCTGGCCCCAATTTCCATTATTCCATTCCTTCCCTTTCCTTTCCCCTCTATTTCTGACTGCTTGCTGTTCATTGCTTCCCTTGTAGTTTTGGGCACTCTGACACCTTTGCATCCTGTGAGTAGAGTAGCTAGCCTTGCCTTCACTTGCATGATCCTGCTCCTTTATAGCTTATCTCATAGTTTCATTTAGGGACCTTCCTTGCAGCTGTGCTCCTGTTCAGGAGACCTCTGTCAGCTGTGCTGCAGTGCTCTGGGCAGAGGAGTGGTGTGCACAGACCAGCAGGAATGAGGTATCATGTGCTGTGGATAGTTACTGCAATCTCTCATTTGGATCGGATGTGTGGTGCCAACAGGTTTCTTGGTGCCTGGGTGTGGTATTTAAGGCATGCTTTCATGTTCAGCAGGGTGTTGTCAGCCAGTGATGATCCCCGGTCACTAAAGGTAGGGGCAGCAGTGCTTTGAGGGACTGAAATAACTGCATGCTGGGAAGGAGAAGTCCAGATAGATTGCTACATCAGAAGAAACTGTTAGTGTAGTCAATTATTATGGCAAGAAACCATGTCTAAGCACAACAAATAGTAGTAGTAGACTATGCCTGTCTCTTCTAATGCTTCTACTATCTGATTAGTTGTCAACATCTGTTAATTTCTGCTACTGCAAAATATACATGCATTTCTGAGGTTTGCATTATTAAGGGTGTGTGTTGTGTATAATTTACAGTGTATTATGACAGCTGTAGTGAAAACTGTGACCCACACCATGGAGCACTGAGATACGGCTGTGTTGCTATCTCCTGTATTATCTAGAAGTTTGGAGCCTTGCTGGTGTTACAACAGGCGAGGAAACGTGTAGTCATGTTACCCACATTAGGCATTTGCATATGACTCTTTGGAGCACAGTACAGCACAGGGTTGCTGGCCTGCAGCCACATCAGCTTCTTGGGATCTTGTCAGGTCTTGCAAACAAAGGAGCAACACATTGGGTCACAGATCTTGGACAAGAAAACCTCCAAGGAACCCGCTGCTGTTACAAAGATACTGGAGACATCCTTGTGATGCCATGTGTATTTTGGCATGTGTGCAGTGCTGGTGGGGGGTGTGTGTCTATTGTTAATTACTTGATACTTTCTTTCTTTGGAAGAGAAAGAAAGACTATTTTCTAGTGTTAGTGGGAAACAACACTTGATTCACATCCTCCCCATACTTCACCCATTTCTATATGATTTGAAGATGAATTGCTTGGGATCTGCAGACAGGTATAGCATTGATTATTTATGAGATAATGATTGCTCAGTCATGGATTGGCTATCCATCTGCACTTCAGTGTGGCCTTAGTAGCAGTGTGGAGCTGTGCTTGAGATTCCTGGATGTTATTTCCACGTGGAGTGCTGTCTTTCTCCCTACTTTCTCATGAGTAAGAAGTTCCCACTGGTGAGAATTTTGCACAGGTAAATGAATATGTGCTCTATTCAGGCAGGCTGTACATGTTAACAATAGCCATGAAGATGAGAGTAACAGGAGTCCCATCTCAGGTGAGCAACTTGTAACCTAACCTTTTCAGAGTGACTGGTTTAGCTAAGCAGTTTCGTTTGATTTAATGCCCAGTTTACTTCATCTTCATGTCTGTCTTCAGTCAGGTTAGCTCTCTTGAGAGTGGCAGCTGGAGTTAGGAAAATAATGTATTTTTCACAGCATAGACCTACCCTCACTGTTGGCAGACTGCTGTGTAGATGTTCAAGATTGCTCTCCCCACCTAAGATGGACTACTGTAGTACCAGGAGAGCCTTAGGCCTGCAGGCTGCTGCAGTGTGAGGTGGCTTGTGAGTACAGAGCTGGGGGTCTCAGCAACCAGAAGCGCTGCCTAGTACATCCTGAGGAGTGCCTGTGGTGTGGGAGCTCACTCACAGCCAGAAACGTTTCCTCTGGCTGGAAGGGATATTGCGGCTGTCTGGCCATGGCTTCTTGTCATTTGTTTCCTGCCTGAAGAAGTTCCCTGTCCCAGGATCTGTTGGTTTCCCTCCTTCTTCCTGCAAGCTCCCAGAGCAGCCATTGTAGCTGGAGCACTGCTTTCTGGGCACAAGCTCCCTTGTTGGTCACTCACTGTGGGATCAGTGCTGAATGTCTCCTCCCAGGGCTCCCAGGCACATGGTCAGATCCGGTTGGCTTTCCTACCTGTTTACTCAGCGGACTGCCCTTGAAGCACATGGTGTTGGGGATGACCTCGGTACCTTACCTAGACCTGCCTCTTACCTGCTGAGTACTCACTCGTGCTGAATCACTTCCTTCCATGGAAGGTCAACCTCCTTCCACTGCTGGGTCCCCTATTTCAGACACCTGAATGTCCTCTGGCTCTTTTTCCTCCTGGTTGTATGGTCGGACAGTGTAAGCTGCATAAGCAGTCCAGTCCTGCCCAATTACAAGTTGCAGGGGAGCATAGACAAACTCAGTCTTTGCAAAGAAACCCCACCTCAGCCCCCCAAAAGCTGGTAGTATCTTTCCCAATGAAACCACTGCCACAGCCAGGACTTCCTGCAGCATCAACACAAGAGGCAGGATTTGGCCTGGGGTCTGTCCTGGGTTGTGCTGTGTTGGAAGAGGGTGTCCAGAACTGGGAATGATCTTCAGCACTGAAGACAGAGCTGGTATTGCAGTATAGCAACAGCAAGTTAAGGTATCTTCTACTTAAACAAAAATTTTTCTATATATCATAAGCAAATTTTGCCTGAGTAACATTAAAGTAGTCTTGCTCAAGCTTTGAAACTGACACAATAATGTCAGAAGTGTGCCTGAGTATCATCAAACATTTTATTGATAACTGAGGCTTGGATTAGAAAAATGGGATGCCATTTAAGTAGTTGTCTTGTTCCTGTTATTTTCCTAAGTTGCTTAGTTTTAGACACAATAATGCAACACAGGGAATTAAATCCATACTTTTTTGAAGGTTTTTGATTAGTTGGCAGTACTGATTCAGGTCTTGCAGTCTGTAAAATACAGCACATCACACTACTTCATCTTGGATAGTGCTCCACTTTCTTTTTAAAGACAATTTAAATGGATTATTAGGGGAGGTGGGAAAAAAACCCACCCGTAAAACCCCTCCAACAAAACCAGAGCACAGAAATGGCAATTTTGTATTCTTGACATTTCTGGGAAAGCTGCTTAAGATTATCTCCTTAAAATGGCAGATTTTGCCTGCAAGTCAAGTAGAGGAGCAGGAACTGATATTTCATTAAAGTACTGTGAGAAGCCTTGAATACATTTATGATATTTGAGACATTTGCAGGGTAAAAAGAGCTTGCTACTTGGAACTGTCAGAAGTTTTAATGAAAGATAGAAAACAAATCCCAAAGGCCAGTTGTGTGTCTCGGATGCCTCCACTGCCATGTATCTGTTTCTTACCGCATAGAGATACCTCATTCTGGCTGCTGCTTTTTTTTTTTTTTTTTTTTTTTTTTTTTTTTTTTTTTTTTTTTTTTTTTTTTTTTTTTTTTTTTTTTTTTTTTTTTTCCTTTTTCTGAATGTGTATGTGAAACCTTTAATTTTAATCATGTTAGGCTGAGAAAGTTGGGGCTGTTCAGCCTGGAGAAGAGAAGGCTGCCTCATAGCAGCCTTCCAGTAACTGAAGGGGGCCTGTAAGGATGCTCAGAGGGACTCTTCATTAGGGACTCTAGTGATAGGACAAAGGAGTGATGGCCTCAAAATTGAACAGGGGAAGTTCAGGTTAGATATAAGGAAGAAGTTCTTCACTGTGATGGTGGTGAGGCATTGGCACAGGTTATCCAAGGAAGCTGGGGCTGCCCCATCCCTGGCAGTACTCAAGGCCAGGTTGGACTGGACTTTGAGCAACCTGGCCTAGTGGAAGGTGTCCCTGCCCATGACATGGGGTTGGGTCTGGATAAGCTTAAGATCTTTTCCAACCCAAACCATTCTATAATTCTAATGTTGGATGTTCAATCAGAATTTAGATAAACTGGCGTGATGATTGCTCTTATACATTATAAGATGTATAAGATGGACTTCCAAAACTTTATCAAGAAGAATTTGAAGACTGTGGCTTTCTCAGGGATCTGCCACGTGGACAATGCTTTTTTTGGGGTGTTGTTTCTTTCTGTTTATTTGTTCATTTTTGTTACAGTTTTTTTGTTTGAGTGATTTTTTCATAGGATTGAGGTTTATTCTGAGTGTTCTGCTTTACTCTCACCTTGCAGCATGAAGGAGCTGTGCTTCTGTCAAAGATTTTTTACTTTAGCTTCAAAAATGGAGTTGGAAAAGTTAGGAGGTCAAAACATAAACTGCAGGATAAGGCCTATAACAGCAGGAGTTGTGTAGGGAATATTATTTTGGAAAGTGCTACTTTGGCATTTCTCATATACTTGTATTTAAGGCAACAAGTTTAATATTATTTTCCACTCAGGTTGTATTGCAATATATCTTAAGCTCAGAAAATAAGTAAATGTCTTTCCTTCAGTCACTTTTTAAGCTAAGGCATTTTCCAATTGGGAAAATCATTGTTAATAAAATACAATGTATCGGTAACATATTGTTTTAAGGCTTTAATAGCACTAATCTTGCCCTTAGTTTCATGCTCTGTGTTTCCACAGGGCTTCCTGTTGGACTTGCAGCTTATTTGCACACAGCATTTATCTTCAGTGATCAAGTAGGGCTGTTTCCCTGGGTAAAGTAGTTGAAGCGTGTAGTGAATTGCAGGAGCACCTAACTTAGCAAACTTTAGCCATAGTTGTAGTGGTTGGTTTTGAAAGTTTGTCCTAGAGAAGTCCCTGTGTTATAGCATTTAAGCAGTTGGAGCTTTATTGTAGTCTTGCTTTTTGGACTAGAAAACACTTTAATAGCAGCGTTACTTCAGTAACACCGTATTTGCAAGATCTTTCAGCACTTGCAAAACTGCAGTGTACTGAGAGGGAGCACGCTCATGTTGACTGGGGCATAGAAAATCATTTGCAAAAGTAACAGGGTTACTTGGTGTAGATGAGTCCATTAATGCAAGTGGCAGAGTTCCATGCCTTAAAGAGGGTAATTACTGCAGTGCTGCTGAGCAGGGGTGGACTTGATGGACAGTGGACCTTTCTGTGAGCACTCAGCACACTTGTGATCTAGAACTGCTTCTGTTTCTGTCTGGTGGCTGACAAGCTGCTTAAATGACTCTGCTAGAAGCTGTTACTGGGCAGTAGTAAATTATAATCTGTCCCTGAGAGAAAGCGTACTGTGATGGGACTCCAGCATGAAGGTGTATGATGGTTTACATTCTGAAATAAGTAATGTTTCTTTTCCTAAGCAGGGATGAAGCTGTAAGTCTATTGTATACATAAACCTTCTTGCCAGTTTTGGATTTACTCTTGCGTTTTTAAACAGCAGTATCATTGTAATCAAGGCTTTGGAATCACCAGTGTCTTCTGCAAGCCCAGATTAGACTTTCTGAGTGCTTGCTTCCCATTAAGTAGAGCAAGATCTACCTCTCAGGGAGGATCCCATCCTAACTTTAGCCAGGGAAACAAAATCTGCAGTGCTTCAGAGCTAAATATAGCCTGAATCAGAAACAGTCCCTCCACTGATGCCTCAATAAACACATGAAAAATAATGAGTCTTAACAAAGGGAAATATAGGGGCAATAGTTTTAAAGTAGTTCTTTTCATATATCTGTTATATATGAAACAATAATCAACCTTTTGAAACTTCTCTAGTGCTTGAGAACAGTCAAGACTCATCTCTGGTAACTCCTGAGCCTCCATGTGTGCCACAAAGGATTTGGCACCAGGTGTTCACACAGTTGCTGTAGAAGCTGCTGTTCATTGTGGTGATGTAAAAGTATAATGACTTGTTTACTATTGTTTATTTAAGGTGGACTTTTGTGACTTGGTTTTGGGTCAGGTTTTTTTGGCATGGTAATAGAGGACAACTTCTAGTTCCTTTATTTTTCCCAGCTGGTTCAGTGAGGTCCTTGGTTGAGGCACATCTTGCCAGCCGCCCCCCTTCACTGGCAACTATCACAGTGTTTTAGGAGTCCTGTTGAGTTCTCCCCCTTGCCTCTGGGAAAAAACATTGAAGATTATCAGCTCATCCCTGTTAAACTTCATAAGGGTTTTAACAGTGCATGTGGATATTTCTTTTTCCCATGTGCAACTTCCTCCCTCCTGTGGCCTTCATGGACTGGGCACTTCTAGTGATCACAAGTTCCCTTTTGATTTCAGCAAGACGGTTCACATCCTACAGCTTAAATCTGTGTTGTTCACTGGGACCAGGATCTTCAGGAATGGATGGGACTGGGGCCGACCCCTGTTTTTATTCACCTTTGGTATATGAGAAATGGGTGAAAATTGGCACATGGTTAATATATGCCTTTCTATAAGATTGAGTTTTACCCCCCACAAGTAGTCTGGGAAAGTGAAACCTTTTTAATGTCTGCTTCTTTTAGCATTAGATATCTAACTTGATTTGTATGTAAGTAGGTAAACTTTGAAGTGTTGCTGAAATGCAAAGGGAAAGTACTTCAAAGAAATGTAGCATTAAATGTGTATCTGATCCCTTGAGATTTTGAAGTTTTATCTTGAGATTATGTATTCAGAGGAACGTTTGTATGGAAATACTAAAGATCATTGATTCACCCAAAACACTGTTGGGCATTGCCTGTCAGAATGCATTGAACTATTTTGTACTAGTTTTGAATTCACATCATGGCAGATGATGGGAAATCAAAACTAGTACAAAATCAAAACTTCACACTTCTATGTTGCCATGCCAATGTCCGTGACACAGTAAGAAGTTAACATGGTCTCTGTCAGGGAAGCCAAAGCACATTGCTGCCTGCAGCGTGAGTCCATGTCCAGCACAGATCCCTGGGTAAGACCAGATGTTAAGCTCCCAAAATTTCTGACCTCCATTGGTTTATCTACTGGAGTGGGGCCATGGTGGTCTTTGGGAGGCAACAGGCTGTTGGATTACAGACTTCTCTCAAATATCTTGAATTCTGGGAGGGTTTCATATCTTGGATCTGAACTTTTTTACAGTTGGGCATCCACTCCTGTAAAAACATGCCCTGCTGTGCTGGGGGAGGGGTTGTTTTTCTTTTTGGCAAGCAAGGATTCTGGCATCAAAGTTTTTAATTGCAGGAATTACATTAGCAAGTCCCAAGAGCTCCAGGGTGAGTGTGTGCAGGAGGAGCTAATTAGATGCATATAAATCAAGGCAGACCTTAAATCCTCACTATCTTCTGTTGCAGCGGGGCTTTGAAAAGTTAGAAAACTATGAAGTTACACAAGAACTACTTTTTTCCCAATACAAATACAAAACAGCAGTGAGGGTACTTTTGGTCTTTTTATGTTATAAAAGCAACTTTTAATTAAAATACTATTAAGTGACTTGGTTTTAAACCTTTATTTTAACTATATCTGTAAGTTGAGGGAAGGGAAACAGTTAAGCAGCCTAAGAGGTTTTTTGTCTCTATTGCAGAAAATGTTTCTATTGAGGAAAAAAAGAGTCAGGTGATCCTGCTTTCCCCAGTCACATCCCTTCTATGCCTTACTATATTACATGTCAAATAAGGGACTTCCTGTGTTCAAACTTCCAGGATATTCTCAGATCACATCAAACTTCCTTCAGCAACTATGTGATTATATAGTATTTTTTCTTTCTTAATGAAAACTGAGATCCAAGTGGAATAACCTCACTGTAAGATCTCAAGTTTTGGGAGAAATCTGATACTGTAAGGTTTCTGGTGTGTAAAACTGGGTTTCCAACAGAGTCTGTAAATCTCACTGGCATATCAGAGTTGTAGATTGGCTTAAACACATTGCAGATACTTAATAATGGAGATGAGCAATTCAGCTCTTGCCCAGGGCAGTATTTCTGCATTATTGTTGTTGTTGTATGATTTAGCCACACCTAAGTTTGCTTCAGATTCCTTGACTTGGATCATGGCACCACTGGGCTGGGCAGTACAGAATGGTGTGTGCTACCCCATCCACTGCTTATCCTGGTGCCTGAGAAAGCTTTGCAGCCTCTTGTTTTTGGTTAGACTCCACTTGGGTACCCAACCAGGTGGTTTATAGGTGATTAGCACTATGCTATTGCAACTGGATTATAAAACTTCATGTACCTCACTTAAAAGTTACCTTACTTTCTATTTAAATGCATTATAGTCCTGTCTTCTGGCAGCCTACTGTTTGCAAGCTTAGTAATAAACCACAAATTATTGCTATATCTAATGAAACAGACAGTTGGCATTGTTCTATGTAATTAAAACAAAATGTTTCACACTTAGCAGATCATCTGTAGCAAGTAACGTTAGTCTCAGTAACCTTGTTATGCCACAGAAATCTAAGTAGGCTTGTAGCAGCTGCAGTTCTGTCCCCATTTGGCATCAAACATGCATTGATGCAAGCATGTTTTAAGTTTCTGACTGCTAAGATTTTTCTTAATTTCATGAGCTGCATCTTCCTCTGTTGTAAAGCTGGCACTTTCTGTTCATCTTTCTAACGGGACCATGGGTGATGGGGTGAATATTTCCTTCTCCCACATATGGATGGAGGCTTGGCCAAAGAATGGAGAGTGGCTGCTCCCTTCCATCTCTAGGTCTTTCTTACTGAAGAAGAAGCAGAAAGAAGTCTCCTTTTCCCCTGCCATCATCTGTCTTCCCAGCTTCCTTCCCCTTCCTGCAGCAGAAGAAAGGGAAGACAGTAGGGCTGGGACCAGGTTTGATTCATGCTCTGTTCCTGCAGAATTGGCAGCTCTGGCTTGATGGTAATCTGTTCCCTCCCTGCATCTTGCTGGTAAAAGTCCTCTTACGTTCCTATATTACTTGTACCCATAACCCTCCAGCCTATCCCAGCATTGTTTCCTTTCCCCTAGCATTGATACCTCTTTCTTGTGAGCTCCAGACACAGCTCAGCTCAACCTCAGACACAAAAACTCAGACACAACCTCACTGAGTTTTTAGCCTTGAGTAATGCTGGAGGACAAAGGGCTCCAGGGTATGAAAACATCTTTCTGCAAGGGATGGTGAGGAAGTGTCAGTCTGACAATGAGAGGCTGAGACAGAATGGAGATGACTCTATCTCAGAGCCCGAAGAACTGTCTGCAGGCTTTCATAAAGAAGTGGGCAGCAAAAGAGCTGGTCTCTTGTGTCCTAGCTGCAAAGTTGCCTTTGCACTGAGAAGCAAGGCTGGCCCAAGGGTAGGTGTGACACAGCTCCCCAGCCAAGTAATGCTGTGTGTTAGACAGCAGTGCAGACAGCATTTGGCTCCTTAAACTTGTACTGTAGTAGTAGGTTTTTTGGTCAGATTTGTTTGCTTGCTACTCATTAATTCAGCATTTGGAAGAATCATAAAATGGTTTGGGTTGGAAGCGACCTTAAAGTTCATCCAGTTCCAACCCTCCTTCCATAAGCAGGGACACCTGCCACTAGACCAGGTTGAGCAAAGCCTCATCCTGTCTGGCCTTAAACATACCCAGGGATGGAACATTCATAGCTTTATTGGGCAGCTTGTGCTAGTGTCCCACCACTCACACAGTAAAGAATTTTTTACTGATACGAAGACAGGCTGAGAAAGTTGGGGCTGTTTAGCCTGGAGAAGAGAAGGCTGCGTGGAGACCTCATAGCAGCCTTCCAGTATCTGAAGGGGGCAGGATGCTGG
>NDXB01004854.1:79709-102756 GCA_002631895.1 Agapornis roseicollis | reverse complement strand
TTTTTTTTTTTTTTTTTTTTTTCCCCTTTCTACTTTTGTGGATTTTAAACTGCTTGACATCATCTGAAATATTATCTATTCCTCATTTTCCAAAGGAGATCCATTGTGCTTCTCCAAGATAGATTTTCATTTGTGTTAACCCAATTGCTTCAATTTCCCTAATAACTGACAACAAAAAGACCTGAAGCCTTGTGTTTTCTCTTAGGCTTTATTTCTATTGGACCAAAGCCATGAAAAGGAAAGAGTAGGAAGGAACATACATTATTGGGAAAGCTCTGCTGTGTTAATTGATCAGCCAAGGCTCATCAAAAGTTTGCAAAGTCAGGTGGTCTTTGTGCCTCTTCAGTAGTCACTGGGAGTAATCCACTGGTATTTCAATGTTGTCCTTTCTCCTGTAATCCACAAAGGGCTGATGATACATGACTTCTGTCTAATAATTTTGTTTCTTTGACTCCCCCTACCTCCCTACCCCCTCCCTTACCACCCTCTTCCTCCTGCCATTTGTTGTCTTTTCATTTTCCATGCAGTTTGGTTCTTTGGTCTATTGGTGTATAAGGTCTTTGATTTACCTCCTGCCTATCTGTTCCCCATGTGCCGGTGATGGTGTGCAAAGCATGAAAGCAATTCTATGCCTTTAGTGGGGAAGGATGCCTCCAATACTATTTTTCTGTTACAGGAGCTTTACTTCCTGACTATTAGATGTGCTGCACTCTGCTGGGAAGGTGGCCAGAGCAGGATGTGCTGTTCCAGGCTAGTTTTCAGTGACCACTTTTAGGACCAAATAATCATGAAAATGGGATTTTGTTGTGTCAATCTCCAGCTGTTCGGCTTGAGGGCTTTTTGTTCTTTTACTTCATCTTGCCAAGTTTCCCAGCTGTAGGCTTGGTCAGACTGCTAACAGATGTTCCATGAGTGGTGGAAGGGTTTTTGGAGATCAATGTTTGCATGGTCTTGCTTCACTAAGTTTTATCCTAAAATATTTCACTGTTGCTCTTAGCAGCATGACTCCTTTTGCAGCAGCAGTGGAGGAAGCACTGTGCAGACTGTCTTTCCTCGGAGGTAGGACCAGGCAACAAAGGGGTAGATGATGGTGGTCTCTTGGACGCTGTTGGTACCACTGCCTGATACAACTGCTCTCACCAGTAGAGCTGCCTTAGGGATTTTTGACAACAGTGGTCAAAACCCTTGTTTAAGAAAAGCAAGGAGTGGGGTTTTTTTTGGAAACATGAGGCCTGGTTGTGCCTGGATGAAGCACAAGAATGGTGTTTTTTCTGTGCCTATGAGCCATGGCTTTATTATGCAAGTGTAAATTATCAGTTCCTTGCCCCCAGTTAATGTCTTTCCTAGCCAGAAGGTGAGAAACAAGGGGTGCACTGTGAACAAACGTGATTAGGAAGCACTCTGTTCCTTAGGGCATTTTTAGCCTGCAGTGAGCTTTTCTTAGGCAGCCTGCTCAGTGCTGTATTTAATGCTTGATTGTGAGCTGCACTGAGCTCACTGATGGCTGAGATGGGAAGGCACTAATGGCAGTCTCCAGCTCACCCCTTGCTCAAAGCAGGGATGGATGCCCAGGGCAGACTGCACCATGCAGGGTCCAGTTGGGTTGTGAGTTACTCTAAGGATGGAGACCCCCAAAAGGGCAACTCTTTTCAATGCTGCTTGTCCTTGAAGTAATAAAACTTCTTTATTATTTTCTTTTTTTTTTTTTTTTAATGGTTTTTTTTTTTTTTTTTTATTTAATGCTTAAATGGAATTCCCTGTGTTTAAATGTGTACCCATTCCCTCTTGTCTTTCTTTTTTTTTTTTTTTATTTAATGCTTAAATGGAATTCCCTGTGTTTAAATGTGTACCCATTCCCTCTTGTCTTTCTTTTTTTTTTTTTTTATTTAATGCTTAAATGGAATTCCCTGTGTTTAAATGTGTACCCATTCCCTCTTGTCTTTCTTTTTTTTTTTTTTTTATTGTTTTTTTTTTTTTTTTTTATTTAATGCTTAAATGGAATTCCCTGTGTTTAAATGTGTACCCATTCCCTCTTGTCATGCCACTGGGCGCCAGTAAGAAGAGTCTGGCTCCATGTGCTTTACTCCCCCATGAGGTGTTTATGCACATCAGGGAATATCATAGGCACTTCTGATTCCTGAACAGTATTTGGCTGTTGTGGGTTAGTGGCTGCTTTGTGTCGTTGGTCCTTTTCCACAAAGAGCTGTGAGAACTGCTGCCTGGGCCAGCAGCGGCCCTGGATGTTCTCTATGTGCTCTTTGCTTTCAGAGGGAAAGCTACTGTGGTTGTTCACACCCTGTGTTCATAGGCACCCATGTTTGAGCAGGACCTGGTTATCAGAACCAAGATACCCTAAAGGAGAAAAACCAAGACTCTCTTCAGTATTGTCCAAATGAGCGCATTTGCAAAAGCTGTGTTTTCTGCTCATATTTATTAGGCATAGAGGCACTGGACCTAATGTCTTGTAGGATTTGCATATTACGGCAGGTATTGTACTGTCTGAATTTTAGTATTTACATTGTGCTTAAAACTGGGGGCTTCCTCCTTGAAGGTTGGAAGTCTTCAGTTACTATGCTAATGCATTTATTATGTTTTCAACACCTTAATTGACAGGTGTTTTGACTTTTTAAAGTTCTCTTGGCTTTTCTTACTCTAGTACCTAAATAATATAGCAAGGCATTAGCCAGAAGCATGGTAGTCTGTGTTCAAAAGTTACCTTAGGGTTTGAACCTACTTCATGTAATAAAAGTTTTGTTATGGAGGATGAAATGTTGGCATTTTAAGGATAGCATTTCAGCAGAGCTAGCTGGCTACTTCAGCTGCATCAAACCAGTGAGGTGACTCGTAGGAGGGAAAAACTGAATGAATTTGTGTTTTGGTTTGGTTTTTAGCGGACTCTTTTCCAGGACTTATGCCAGAGATACTGTGAACAACTTTCTTAATTGCTTATGTTGGGGCAGATGTCAGCAGCAGTGCAGCCCAATACAAAAACCAAATGGCAGGGTATGCAAAAGGTTAAAGCGAGTTTTCCTTCCTGGTGTTTATTTAGCTTTGTTCCCTAACTGTATTTATAGCAGAAGTAGTCTCGTGTGTCCTAGATTAAAGCCATGGCAATCGGGGCTATTTCTGTGGCTTGTGTGTCCATTGTACTGGGGTGGAGGTCCACCTCTGACCTCTGCAGCTCCGCTCCAGCAAAGTACTTAAGTATGTGCTTAACTTGTAGCCCATGGGGATTTCAGGCCTGCAAGTTTACCTGCCTAGGCAGCAAGTCAGGCAGGTTTGCTTTTCCAGACTCCGCTGGAAATGCTCCCCTGGGGACCACTTCTGGCTTTCAGATGTTTGAGGGTAAAATCAGATTGCGTCATTAAGGCGTGAATCTCTGCTAAACTCAGAGCAGCATCTTTGGAGAGGTAGTCTCTGAATGCTCGGTGTTCACGGGCGTTTGAGATACCCTGCCTGTGGGCAAATAGTTGCATGCCTGGGACTTCTGGATTGTCAGAGGTCCAGAAATCTTGGGTAAATGGTCAGACTTCTTTTTTTCTATACCAGCAAATTCTTGGGGAGAAAAAAATCTGTCAGATAGACACATGGTTTACTGCTGAGTTGCAGCTTCCTTTTAATGATAGAAGGACTGTGTCTTCTCTGCAAGCTTTCCTGAAGTGCCATGTGGTATTCTGAGGTGCTCTGTGATATGTTCCTTCAGATGCATGAACCTATAGGCAAAGTAGGTCACAGGTTGACCAACAGTAGGAAGTGGATTATTGGGTTGGTGGTTTGGTTCCTTGGTGCCAGTTCATGCCTGGTGATGGAACACCTCCAGGTCTTGGGGTCAGCAAACAGCCCCAGTCTTCTTGCTGGTCTGGTGACAGTGGTGTTTGAATTCAGAGAACATGCAGTGAAATTAAATTCTCTTTTGCAGATTAAGTTGCAGACTTGAGGCTCTGGATCCCACTGGCACTATTGGTGTTTGATTGCTCTTTATGGTGTAACTGGTGATCGTTCCTGAGAAGAGAGAAGATGATGAGTGATGCAAGTGATATGCTCGCTGCGGCTCTGGAGCAGATGGATGGCATTATAGCAGGTAAACGCTTGGGGCCACTTGTTCCTTTAGCTGTTTCAGTCCTCCTTTCTTATACTTGGAGGGCAGAGTTTCGGGGTGAGAAAGAAATGTGCTGGTAATAATGTTTGGTGTCCTCCATTACAGTTTAGAGATTACAGGTAAACAGAGTGGAGGGATTGCACAGACTTACACACAGACACAGCTAAATGGACTGTAATTTTTCACCTACCCTCTATCAAAATGCTGCTCAAGGTGACTGAGTGCATATAGCACCATGAAAGCCAAGGACAAGGCATGCCTCAAACCAGGATGTGTGTGTTTAAGGAGCTGCTGCAAGGCAGAAGGAGTAAGTTGGTTGAACTTACTTAAAGTTTACTACTCTGAACTTCTCTCAGCTCTGAAGAGTTAAAACATAAATTTTCCTTTTTTTCAAAATTGGAATGCTTTGGGCCCAAGCACTTGGTTTGGTACTGCCTTGAACATTCAAGTTTTTTACAAGTACCTGTAAATTGTAAGTGGACCAAGGAGAGGCATTGCAAAGTATACAACCTCTGCTTTGAAGGTGAGTCTAGTGCTTTAGAAAATAAGTACAAAACACAGAGGAGCAAAGCAGCAAAAAGTTAATAGTTTTGTTCTGACAGAGTTATACAAACAGCTACCTAAACTGAAAAAAAAGAATAGTCTGCAGGGATAGCAACACAGTTATAAAGTCTTTAATAGTTCCACTTAAAGTAATTTCCCTTTGGGGAAAAAAATAACCGTACAGTGCATGCTTTGTTTGAATAATGACTTTTCTCTGCAGTTTTCCGAAAGATATTAAGGACACATAGCAGGAACACATGTAAAGTGGATTCACTTGGATCGTAATGATCTCTAAAAATACATGTAAGCTGTGACTTTAATAATTTCCATAAGTAGATACTGGTATTTGGATCCAACCATGTATCCGTGTGTCCAAGAGCTTAAGTTGGTTATGGCAGGATGAGATTTAATATAAAAATAAAATGTGATGATGGGATGTTTAAGTCACCATAGACTTCATATAACAATATGTCTGTACATACCTATAAAGTCATATAACAAGGGGAGGGATATAAACTTTTATGCTGTTCTGGGGTCTTTTTCGTCTTCATTTCTTTCAAAGGGAATTTGCAGAATACTTGAATTTTGTGACTTGCAAGATGAGGTGAATGAAAGTTCATGGAAGTGCATATATGGCATATCACTGTAGTTTAAAAAAATTGACAGTACAAAGGATGCTCTGTCACAAAAATACCTCATTGTGCTAAGGCATTACAGTATTAAGGTCACAGATCAGTGTGCTGAAATTATAGTTGGAATTATCTGAATTAATTTAAATCAACCTTAATCCTAAATGCATAGTTTCCTTTCTTACTTAATATATAGCAACTTTTAATGTAGGTCAAATATATATACTGTGAATTTATGCAAATAAGAGATTTTTCTCTTTATTAACATGCAAATGTGAGTGCTGCCATGTCAAACTGTTGGGTTTAAAATCTACTCTCATGTAGAACTGATTTGGTCTTTTTATTTATCTTCATAAGTTTCTTTATTCTTTTAGAAACTTTTCAGAGCGTTGGAGCAAGGTAACATATTCCTACATAAAAAATGCAGACACTATCGCTGTCTGACTTGGGTCAGACAACCCCTACACGGTGACTCAAAGCATTAGCAAGCCTGTTCCCCTCCAGTACTTTATGCCTCTGATACATCTTGGGAAGCAGGAGCCCAGCCTGTGCCTTGAATTCAAGGGCATGGTTATGGCATACATGTCCTCTGTCAGATCAGTCCACCTCCTTCCTGCTGGAGCTTCCCACCAGGGAACACCAGCAAGGGCTTGCTGTTTTCCACATTGCTGCATGATGCAAGCGGAATTGAGCACCAGCGCTGAGTTTGGTTGCTGGAAGCAAATGCTGCATAACATGTCTCAGCCTTGCTGTATGTCTGATCTGCTTGCCTTGTGCCTGACCCAATGTGATTTTGCTCCCTCCAGGTTCAAAGGCACTGGAGTACTCCAATGGCATCTTTGACTGCCAGTCCCCCACCTCCCCCTTTATGGGGAGCCTGCGGGCGCTGCACCTGGTGGAGGACTTGAGGGGCTTGCTAGAGATGATGGAAGCGGATGAGAGGGAGGGGCTACGCTGCCAGGTCCCGGACTCGACGGCAATGGCTCTGATTGAATGGCTCCAAAGTCAAATGGTAAAGTGTTGCCTTATTTCACCTGTATCTTAGCTAGACTATTTGAGGCAGCAGGGCCTGAGCTGTTTTTTATGCAGGTGCTTAAAGTTTTAGAGTAGGTTTCAAAGAACCAAAGGGAACAAATTTTGTTTTGGAGATGCTGTGGTGGAGCCTTGGGAAAGCTGTTGTTGAGATACCTCCTGCAGTGGATTGACTTGTGCTCTCTCTGATGTACCACTATGCCTCAATCTAGGGAGCAAAAAATTTCTGGTTACTCATCTCAGAGAAGGACACAGGAATCGAATGCTTAAATGCTTCCATGTGCCCTGTGACTGATGACTTCCTAGCAGGACCAAAGACAAGTACTTGTACTCATGGTCTGTGGCAGGGTTTGTGTTCTGGGGGTCTGGGTGTGGGGGTTTTGGGGAAGCTCCAGCAGTGGAAATCAAGATTTCTAAGGGCCATGCTTTAGATTTTAAGTCAGCCTGTAGGTGTAAGGATGACAGTGGTGGCTGTGCGCTTCTGTTTATTTTGCCAAATTTGTCTCACAGCAGCATCTGGGTCTTGCTGTCTCACCCACTTGGTGTTGGATAAGGTAATACCATGCTGCCAAAATGGGGATGTCAGACCTGATGAAGGCTGGCTCTGTGCATTGCTGCTGTTGGGATAGGTGGCCATTGTTGCTTGGTCTTTTTCTAGGATGGGCTTCACACACCCTCAGAAAGGGTTCAGTCACCCTGGAGCCACGGCTGATCTTGCAAAATGTGTTTTTATCTTGATATACAGATTGAGTTCAATGCTTGGTTGCAGCCCAGAGTACAAGCTGCAGGACTGTGTGTGCCAAACCTGCAGCTGGGGAGCTGTGGCTGATGCTGGGTGACCTGATGTGCCATCCAGCAACACATGGGCTGACTGAGCATGCAAGAAGAGATGGGCACCCAGGCTAGTGTAGCTGAGCTCATTTCTCTAGCTCTTACAAAAAGGTTTAAGGGGAGAGCTTTTTGCTTTTTCCTCTTTTGCTTTGAACTACTCATTTGAAAATGCCTGAAACTTAATGAAGCACGTGGGAGCTTTCCCACTGCCTCCAGTGGGATTTGGATCTCGCCCCCACTGTCAAAGCATGGCAGCCAACTCTGAGATCAGGAGGAGGAGATGGGAGTGACATTCAAGTCAGATCTTTAAAACATGCAGAGTTCCTGCTAACATCAGCGCTTCCTTCCTGTGTAATGTACAGCAGTGAACATCGCTGTAACTAGTCTCTGCTTTGCATGGAGCAGAAAACAAGAGACATAACAGGTTTCATGCAAGTGTGGCCTTTATAAATAAAAAAAAAAAGTTCATATACCAAATAAACAGCCTTGGAAAATTAAATGCTCCCTGTGGTGTGCGTAAACGTCAGTAGTCCATGCTTAGTGATGCTGATCCGCCACAGGTTATTCTGAAGTGAAGGAGCCCAACAGTGTGGCTGGAGGCTGCAATGCCTGTTGAGATTAATGAGGTGAAGGCCAGTCGTTGCCTCTTGTGATGGCAAATGTGTGATTTAGGGATGCCTGGCCATTAGTATCTGGAATTAGGTCCTTCAGACCCATGTGATCACTGTTGACAGCAAGACAGTAATGGTTTTCATTGTAGCTGTGGGGTAAATCTGGGAGAAGGGCTCTGTTGTGCCATTCAGCTTAGTGCCTCCTGAGCACTGGAAAGGATGTGCAGGGCTTGTGTGTACAAAAGATTGCAGAAAATAGCTAGTCCATCTATGCTTCTCCTCAGTCCACCTCAAATTATTTGCCTGTACCCTCTGGAATCCTCAAAGCCCCTAGTGGGAAAGACTGAACGTTACACTTTGTACTGTGCTATAAGCATGGAATTTGCAGGTGTCACCAGTATCGCCTGCTTTTCTGCAACTATGTCCATCCTTACCAAGGAAGGGCAGACATCTTAGTTTGAGATTGGTTTAATCCTCCACACATTGGTTTAAGCCTCCAACTGGGCTATTCCAAGCTGTTGGAACTGGTGCATGACATCCCATCTGAAGCTGTAAGCAAGTCTCTTGTGTCTGAGAGGAAAACAAAAATAGCGTTTGCCTTTGCCAAATAGTGTGTCACAAGAGGAAGATCCTCTTCTGTCCCTGGCAGGGAAACTGCTGATGGCCTATTTGGGAAAAGGGTCTGACAGCAGCCTCCCAGATTTGCTCGCCTCTGTAAGATGGGGCACAGTGTTCAGTTTTGCCATGCCAGAATTGGCCGCCCTATGTCCCTGTACCATGTCTTAGCAACCACTTCCTTCCTCCTCCTCTTGGTGTGTTCGAGAAGCCTATGCAAGCACTCAAAAAGGGCCAACAAGTTAAAATTCCTCATGCTGTTTTTAACTAGTGGATGTCAGATGGCCACGTGACACCAGAGTGCATGTACAGTGCCCGGACATCTGGCAGAGCTCTGCCAAGAGAATCCATCGGATGGTCCCTAGGGGGAGTTCAGTGGAGTTGCACATGCAGCTTTCTGCTGCACAAACAAGCCAGTTTAACTGTAACACATCATTTCTAGCTGTCCCTCTGCAGCTCAGAACTGATCTGTGTTGCTCAAACCCTGCTCACATCTCCATATGCAAATGGAGGACAGGCGAATGTCATGGTTAAAATTACAAATGAGCCCATTTGTTCAAAGTCTGGATAGAGACAGACTTTTTCTAAGCTCAGACGTGTTGGAACTGTGTGCTTTCACTGGATTCCAGACCTGAAATCCATAGCCAGGCTATAACAATTCCAAAAGTTTGGAGTTTTTTTTCAGATTTTTCCTGGTCAACAGAAACGTTTAATGTATTCTGTTGTGCTGTACTCCGTGAAAATGGAGCTGCTTGCTTGAATATAGACAGCATGTGAGTAATAGATAACATCATCACCAGGAACAAGACCATTTAAATTAAACTCTTGCCTTTTGCAAGAGTGAGGCAGCCTTATTGTATCCAGCTGGAAGCTGATAGGTCCATCCCTTGAAAAATAATTCTCATAAACCTTGCTCCCAGTCATGAATGTTGTTTAGTTTTTTTCAGTTGAAACAAACAAGAAACAGTTTTCTTTCTGGGTATTATTTTCTTGACAGTGGGCATTTTTGTGGTTTGTTGGTGTTGACTTTGGTTTTGGTTTGTTGTTTCTAAATACACCTTATGCAACAACCTTTTCAGAAAGAAGAAAGCAACTGTGTCTGGTTAAAAAGGAGAGTGAAATGTAGAGGTGGGTGGACAGTCTCTTCCCACACCTCAAAGCCAGCTTCCCCAAGCTCCTGATCTGAACTTGAGTATCTGTGTCCCTTTGTGTGCCTTCTCCTCTTTAAAGTATGTGCTTCTGGAATGAAGGAGCCAGAATAATACTTTTTCTTTAAAGTCCACAACAAGTACAAGTGTGGCTTTAGCTTTGGAAGTGTCTTTCTGAATTTGAATATCTATATATATGGGTGGTTTTTTCACACCAGAAGTGAATTTCTGGTAACTGTAAGATCATTAAAGCAAAACAAATGGTCTCCAAAGGTTTCTTAAAGAACATTTTCAGCTCATCCAGAGATCACAATAGATAGATAATTTGAACTGTGCTACCCAACAGTGGCTTATGCAAGCCAGAGTGTTGCTGCTATGAACAGCAGATCTGTCCTCTCACAGGCAGGCCTCAGATTCTGACACTTCTTCAACAAGTTAATTCTTTCAGAGAGTGACTGGCAGTATTGAGAGTTAATACAAGGATATTAGATTTCAGAGAGAAATTTTCCTGGCTGGACAAACATAGCTTGTAATCTCACAGAGGTATGTTGGCCTATTTGGACAACAGGGTGATTTCTAAGTGGAGGAAGCGGTTTGGCTAGCCAGAAACCATCTCATATTTCTTATTAATGGAAAAATCTTGTCTTCAAACCAAAGTTTGTTTGACCGTCTTAGTGTGGGTGTACAATGCATTCATGTGGCTCAGCCTTGCTAACGTTGAGTTTAGCGAATGAAAGGTCCTATGGTAATGTGTGGCACATAGGCATTTACCACTAAACATGCGCTTGAGGTCCCTCCTCAAGTTGCAATATGAAAGGAGCCTTGTGATACTCTTTCAGTCTATCATCATAAAATGCCTCATGAACTTTTTGTCCATGAGAAATCTACCTCTCAAAGTTCTTGAAACACAGGACTCTGCTTCTTGCTAAAAGTGATCATCCAGACTGGTGTTTTTAGCACTGGAAGATAATATGGGCTCACTTATAGCATGTCCTGGTGTGACATCTTCATGCATCGTGGATGAGTTCATCAGCAGTAAGAACAATCCATGCAGTCCTGTGCTGGATCATAGGGCAGCCCAGATGGTAGAGCCATTGACAATCGCCATTTCCCAATCCAAAATACATCAGCCTGGCTTAAAAAAAGCACAGCTTCTGCTCTGCCTTTTTGTTCTGATTTATTCAGTTTGTTTTCGAGATTTTTATCTATCAACTGTAGTTCTCAATATTTCTTTCTAATAATAAAAGCTGTGGGTTTTGAGATGATCACAGGACTCCCAGAGCTAGGCTCTGTGGTCAGAAGTGATAAGAATCTGTTACGTTGCTGCTGTTACTGGGTAAACTGGAAGTTAAAAGTGAGGACAAAGATTGGTTGTTACTGTTGCAGTTTATGTCATTTGTGTGTATGACATAAACTTGAGACAAGCCACTCATGAGACCCAGGACAGTTGAGTTAACCTTTTTGTTCCTCTTTTTCTTGGCACATGCAAGGAAATGACACGTGTTCTTTTTGGCTTTTACAATTAAAAGCCCATTAAGAAAAGAAAGTTCCCTCCCTGTTTACTGTGTAATCAGGCAAAGGGATCAGAATCACTCTTTCCTCATGTGTGTTTGGGTTGGATGATTTCTGCAGGACCAGGAGGGTGCATAGGAGGGGGTTGTGCTGTTCAGCAAGGAGCAAGGGTGGAGATGGCCATCTGCCACCTGCGTGGGGCTGTCCTTGCTCCCAGTCAGGTTTGCACAGCTCTGTGCCCCACTGCCCGCATCTTCCTCTGCCTTGCTGCCTGGTCTTTGTGAGCTGGGATCCCGGCAGCAGGCTAACGTCGGAAAAAGGGTTGATCTTCCCGGGCTTTGATGTGTTAATTCCCCAGAGGAGCTGCTTGCTCCTCCTTCACTGCTCTGCTTCCCACATCTCCCGCTCTGCTGCACTGTTCGCCTCCATCCTTGGTTAGGCGAGGAAACCTGCCTCACTTAACCTCTCTGTCTTGGTTCAGAGGAGCCCTGACAGTGCCACTCAGCTCAGCAGGATCCTGCAGTGCTGGGGCTGCAGCTTTCAGCCTCAGCTGCCTGCCACAGTCACTTGTGTCCTTGAATGCATGAAGATAGTCATGACCAGCATGGAGTATAGCTGGGACATTCACGGGCACTGTGTCTGGCTAAATAAGGTAAGGCTATCTGTGTTTGTTCTGGCTCTTGCATTTCTCCGAGTGACAAGCCACAGCTGAGCAATGCTGGTAGGGGATAAGCATTTCATCTTTTTTCTTGCATTGCATACCAGCTGAGCTGCTGTTGAAGAAACTGAATGTTTTAAAACGGTTGCATCTTCCCTATTCAACAGCTGTGTTAGTTATAATTAGAAAATGTTTCAGGTAAATTGCTCAGAGTGAAGGTCTGTCTTATGCTGGTTTTCTTTCAGAATTCACTCTTAATGTAGTGAAGTCTTCAAAATACACTGCGTGGGTTCATGTAGGTTCTTTGTTGTGTTGCTGTTTTTCCTTGCTCATTCTCTAAGGAGGAACTAATCTGTAAACTTCAGGAAAAGCTTAGCAGCATGTTTGCCTGCTTGCTGCTGGAGCATGTGAAGCAGACTGCACATAGTCAGTATGATGAGCAGGGAGGCATGAAATGCAGGAGATGCTGGTCTGGGAGGGTAGCAGTAGGCTCCCACACAAACTGGTTAAACGCTGGTATGGTTTGTCTTCAGACAGATTTGACCAGTATGGATTTGGGATGAAATCAATACTTACAGAGGGTAAAGCTGTCAGGGTCCTGTTTCACAGGGGAAACAGTGGTGAATACTTTGTTAGGAAACCCTGGAGTGTCTAATCTGCTTGTGGCGCATCAAGTGATGTTGAGGTAGCTGAGGGTGGAGGGAGTTCCCCTGCAAGGGACTCCAAAACTGAGTGAACAAGTAGAACAGCAGTAGCTGTGCTTAACTAAGTGTAGGTAATGTGTATTATAATGATCTGAACAGCGTAAGCATGTTGATGAGCTCTAAATTAACTCCAGATGGTCAGGAAAGATGTCAGGGGCAGCTCACTTGCCCAAGTGTTGACTGGACTGTGGTGATCGAAACAATAAGCGCAATCTGCCATGCAAAAAAAATCATGCTGTGGAGTGGCAGCTCCTTCTATGCAAATCAAATTGCTTCTACAGCAAAAACTGTGTGATTTGTGCTGCTTATTTTGTCTGGAAAGCAGAAGAGAAAATGAAGGGAAATGAGGGTATCAGCTGCAGAAGGCTAAAAAAGAGTCTTATGTTTAAAGGAGAATTCAGCAGTTGAGAGGAAGCAGAATTTATTAGTAATATCAGAATGTTTAAAACTGCAGCTATTAGAAACTTTATTGCAGTTTGGAATGCTAACTCACTTCCAGGGAAAAGGGATTAAAGACTCAGGGCAGGCAAGCTGTGAAAGTTTGGTGATGCATCTACTTATTACAGGAATAATTCCCTCCAGAGCAGTGTGGCTTTTTACACTTACATGGTTGCAGACAGAGCTTACACACATGTTTAATAGATTAGCTATGGATTGATCTTGCAGCATTTTTAAGTGCCCTTGGTCTGATCATATAAGGCATTTTAAGTAAATGCTTAACCTCAAACTTTTGTGAAGCCTCTGTGGCATCGTGACAACTGTTCTTTTGTTTTTAGGATTAAGATTGGTATTGCTAAATCTGCACTTTCTTCCCATACAGTGTTTTGCAGTTAATCCCTAAATTGGAAACATATGCAAAATCTGACCACTTAATTGAAGATAGATTTTAAATTGGTGATGAAAAAGATCCTTCTTTGGAAAATAATAAAGCTTGTCGTACACAGCTAGTAAACTGTATTAATCCTGTATTGACTTTGATGATGCAAATTTGGTCCGGAACTACCAAGTGCTGCAAATATGCTTGCAGTTGCTGTTGAATCAAATATTTACTTTCCTTTTTTTTTTTTTTCCCCTCTTTTTTTCTTTCTTTTTCTTTCTTTTGTCAAAGCTTTGCAGGGTGAGTAGTCGCCAGATGTAGTTCCATGGGAAGCTACAGGTCCCCATGTNTTCTTTCACTCAAATTTTTTCTTTTTTTTTTTTTTTTTTTCCCCTCTTTTTTTCTTTCTTTTTCTTTCTTTTGTCAAAGCTTTGCAGGGTGAGTAGTCGCCAGATGTAGTTCCATGGGAAGCTACAGGTCCCCATGTGGGGAGAAATTCCTCCTGAAGGACACACCAAATATTGCTCATACAGCTTTTCCACAAAAAAGCTTTTCCATATCTCCTGGCATCTTTCAAACCTCCCTGCAGCCTGTACCTCCCCACTGGACCTCCATCCACACTCTTTCTTCACTACTTTCCCACATCTGGTTTTTGGGCACTTCCATCTCCATTTCTCTTCAGTTCTGCCCCTGTTTCTTCTACTCTCTTCCTTTGTCATCCTTCTGGGAGGAAAATCCTGTCAGGTATCAACTCTACCTTTGAAGACAGTGCAGAGAAGAGATGCAGCAAGGTATTGTATGGCTATTGCCTGCAGGTCCCTGGTGTCTACGCCACCATAGGAGGTGCTGGGGCTGCTGCTCTGTGAAAGAGCTGCCATGGCTTTTCAGTGTTTTCCTTTCTCCAACTCTTATCTTCTTCCCCACTGAAATCAAAGTCGGTGACTTTCTTGCCTTATCATACCTAAAATGAAGAGTTAGTCCCTGGTATTATGCAGAAGTTACAGTATTTCAGGCAAAAAAAAACAAACTACTGTTGTGTTGTACACAAAGTTTTCTGGTTTTGGTATATTACAGGACGTCTAGGTTTTATGCAGTTTTTACAACATATTTCTGGCAACAGCCAGCAAAGACATCTTTGTATTTGGTCTTGTGGAAGATAACCCTTACTCCAGTCATGTTTGGGGTTCCTGTTACCTCCCCCCTGTTTCTTAAGACATTGTGCAGCTGCAGCCTGAACTCACACTCTCCAAATGCTCCTGTTTTAAAGCCAAGTATGCTGTGCTTGAGCAAAACAGGATTTTTTTTTTTTGAGAAATGTGAACTGAGTTTAACAACAAAGGTGTCTGACAAGATGCTATGCACAGTGACTAACATTCTGCTTTAACACCTCATTGGTTTTCACAGCATCGTAAAGACATTTTCATCGTAGTGTGAAACCAATACTTACCTCCCCATACTTTCTTCATGCAGTATTTGGTTTTAGTTAATTTGTGTCTGGTTATGCTGACTAGAGGTATCAGGAGGGTCAGTGGTTAGGCGGCTGCTGCTGTGGCAGTTGGGAGGCAGGGAGTTGGGTCTGTTAGTCTGGCAGGGTAGAGGGTTGTCTTTGCACCTCGGCTTGCAGTAAGGGATGAATATCACTTTCCTCATCAGACACACCCACGCTCCATTGATAAATGTGTTGTATATTGCAAAATACGGACACTTGTCCTTATGGAGATTGAGTAGAGCCTGAGATGTACTGGAGGATTTTAAATGAGAAGGGAGCTACGGAATAGTGAAGTATGCAAAAGTCTTGGATTTGTATTTCACATACAAGTCAAGTTACAAAATTTCAAGCATAATCTGCTAGTTGAGCAGCTAACCAGTTTATTTTGGAAGCTTTTAGACTCCTTTCGTCTAAATTAAGGTTAGATCTTGCTGGTCTTGAATGGAAATTCTATGGCATGAGCTAAATTCTTTTTGATGTCAGGGGAAAAGGCGAATTCAGAAATGTAGAGTATTTGTGCCTTGATGCTGAGTGTCTGGATGGTCAGAAGGCCTAGTAGTTTACTGCTAAAGAAGTCAGATACAGGATATCATTATGATATGAGGTATCAGTACAAATCACTGGAGAGCATACTTCCATAGTCTGCTGTAGTGCTATGAATTTCAGGTCAGTTTTACAAAGTTACACATGTATGCTTTGGGGAGACATTTGCTACTGCATACTGATTTAAAAGCTCCCAGGACAAAGCCCAGTTTCTTGAGAGTGCTGAGGCCAAATACATTGTGTCCCCTTCTATTTGCTTCATGTCTACTTTTCTGAGTGGGGTGCTGATGGGAATTTTATTCTTTCAACTTCAAATGAGGCAGTTTCTCCCACCCCTCAAGGCCATATGTGTAACTTAGAAACAGTTTTAGCTAACAGGTTTCCTGAGGCACCCTCTGCAATCAGGGGAGATGAGCTGCTTGAAAGAGATATTCAAAGCAGGAGCCCAAGGCTTTACAGCTCCTAAGTGGTGGTGGCCTCTTAAGGCAGGGCGCAAGGATCAGTCACATGGTTTCTTTTTATCATATATTCAGAAGGAAATCAAGGCCCCTCAGCGTCAGTGGGAGCCTCTACTGAGCACACTGGATCTCAGAGCAGCTTCTCAGACTCCTCTAAGCAATTTATGCAATGATGGGAACAAGAATTTCTTTTCTGGGTGGAGATCTGATTGTGGTGTCCATCACAAAGTGCTTTGAAGACAGCTTAAATACAGATAGAGTGAAAATCCTTCTTGCTTCTCAAGAGCATTGAAGTTATTATGAAGAAAGTTGCTGATTCCTATGAATTCTCTGATAGCATTAACATGTATTCTTGTTTCTCTTCAGCCTCAGGCAGCTTTACAAAGAGATGTGTTTAGAGTGCCGACATTCACCCATACCCAGTAAAATGTGCCTTATGTAAAATGATGTCCCTTACTGTGTGTTTGATTTGCAGAAAGCGTAATGCACGTTTTGGAAATCATACTTTGATTTTTTTTCACTAGCTGCATGTCTCAGGGTATTTGTCTCTCTGCAAGTCTGCCTTGGCATGGTACGTCATTGAGCACAAATTTTGTTAAAATGCTGAATGCACAGTAAGTGAAATTTGCAGAAATAGGTCACCAGAAATTCTCCCTTTCCCCCCCTTTCCCCCCCTTAAGGCTTTAACAATTCTTGTCCTGGATGGTTCTCATCTGTCCTTTTTTGACAGTTTACTTGATTTGTAAGCCTGTGGGTCCTGAGAATGGTTTACATCTGTTCCTGAATTCTACAGACTGAAAATACTCCTGATGTCTGTTGATAGCACTGAATAACACTTCTGGTATGATAGCTGACTACACAATATTTGCTGTCTTTTTCAGACTAATGGACACATATCTGGGAATGGAGATGTATATCAAGAAAGGCTGGCTCGTCTGGAAAATGATAAGGAATCTCTTGTTCTGCAAGTGAGTAGTCACCTTTATTTTTTTTCTGTTCTTACATTCATGAGACTTTTTAATAGTATGTGATAAAACCTCTGAGGACTTATTGGCAGTTATGTTGTCTTGAACAGTGTCCAGAAAGCTTGCTGATACCTGAGAGTTAGCCCTGATTAGGAATAGGTGTGAATTTAGATTGCATGAAAAAATTTAAGGCCTTTCTTTATGTGTTTCTGAATTCTTTTTGAATTTGTCAGCTGAGCAGCCACCTTCTTTATGTTCATGTGGCAAAATGGGAATTGGTCTGCAGTCTCCAAGGTGTTGTCTTGGTCTTCCCTGGGCTCATTCCATGTGTTTTAACCTCTTCTGCTTTTATTGTTCAGAAGAGGAGAAGCTGTATGCTGTGGTACAACTGTGTGCAATTACTTGGGAAGGAGAATATATTACATGCAGTGAGGTTTAGCTATTTGGTTATTAAGGTAGGAGCTAGTGGGTTTTCAGTTAATGTATTGTCACAGCAAAGGCATAATTGTTGGCTGTGAGATGCAGCAGCCATCCGTTGTGAAAACTTCCAGGGAAAGTCAGGAGGGGGGATACAGAATTGTAATGTGTCTGCCAGAACTGAGTTTGAAATACCAGTAAGCATGAGGGGAGAGCTTTCCCTCCTTTCCTGTCACCTTTGCCATGCGTTGTCTCCACTGGACAGCTGTGCTGCTGCTCCTCCTCCCCCATGGTCCCGTTTAATCTTTGGCCCGACCAACTACTCACATACAGTTCTTCAGGTGACACATATGGCATGGGTACAAGGTGCTAAACGTGCATAACTTTTTCTCCATTATGCAGGTAAGTGTGCTTACAGATCAGGTGGAGGCCCAAGGAGAAAAGATTCGGGATCTGGAGTTCTGTCTGGAGGAGCACAGGGAAAAGCTGAATGCTACGGAAGAGATGCTGCAACAGGTATTTCACAGCCCCACGTCTGTCTTGCTGTCTGTCTTCGTTCTCTTTTAATAAGCAGCATTTTGCTTCAGTGAGAGCAGTGCACTTCAAGGTGTTGTACTCCTTGATGTCTCCTAACTAAGTGGTAATTTTCTACCATATTTGCTTTATAGTCTTTGTACATGGTAATGTCACTGCTGCTTTATACTGTAGGAATCCGGTTCTGCTCTTGTTTGAGCGTTTCCTCACTGAACTTCAAAGAGACTTGGATTAAACCCTCTGGCAGGATGGGTGGATTCCCCTCAAAGCTCCTTGCTGCTCAGAGCAACTGTGGTGACAGACAAGTTTTTTTCTCATCCTGGCCTCCATCCCATGGTAGTGGCCCTGTAAATCAGATGAATTCTGGGTGCCTGCAATCCCCCAGATGGATAATAGCTGTGTCCCAGGGCTTCAGATAAGTGCAAGGAAGAGGGTGATGCTTTTCTCCATGAAAGAGGCCTTCAGCTGCAGAAATAAATTCCTGATTTCTTCCCCTTGGGTATATAAATCTGTTTTCTTCCTCTTTATCTTAAATCAGGAGCTTTTAAGCAGAACATCCCTTGAAACTCAGAAGCTGGATCTTATGGCAGAGATTTCCACTCTGAAGTTAAAGCTTACATCTGTAGAGAAGGATAGACTGGACTATGAAGACAGATTCAGAGACACAGAGGTGAGTAAAACCCAAATGAATAAAATTTCCTGGGATTTTTTTTTCCTGCCGGGCAGGAAGGGAACTCATCCTTAAGGTTAAAACATGTATCTCTACAAATAAAAATGTGTCCTTGTTGGTAAACTCTGGTTTTACAAAGAAAGATTTCCCAAACCAGTTTTTGATTCTAGCCATCAGATCTTAGGCGGGATGGCATTTAGGATGGATTTAAATAAAATCGTGAACATACTGTGATCTCCTGTCATCTTCTTAGTAAAGCATGTTTGAGGCAAATGCTTAAACCCATTGCAAGTACAGAAGGCATGCACATGCACAGACACAGCACACTAAAAGACAAAAATTTTTGGTTTTGGTAGTAGAGCGAATGGGGTGATTTAGCATGAGGTCATTTTGAAGCCTCACTTCAAACTCCAGCCTTACAGAAGCCCACGGCCAGGAGTCCAGCAGTGTACAGTACCAGGTGGAGCTACCATCCCTGGCAGCATTTGCCTTGAGGCACTTGCACTTTGTGCACTGCAGATCTGTGTAGCTGAACCTAGCTTGTGTTTGAAGCCAGAAAGCCTCAAAGGAGGTGAGCAAACCCAGTGTTTTTGCAGCCAGGATGACTTACCCAATATCAGAAACCCCTTGGAGTCTGCCTAGGAAGCAGAACAAAATCTCCAATTCTGCATTCATAAATCAGCTGAAATGCCTGATGTTCATATTGTGGATATTCCAGATGCCATTCATTTCTAGAAAGAAAGAAGCAGTAATGTCATTACAGGAGACAAAAGTTGCCCTTTCCACTATCAACTCCATTCCAGTTTCCTACATATTTTCCAGTGAAGTATCACTCCTCACTTGTATTGCATGCACAAGAGCAAAAATTAGGCTTGCTCTTGAGTTTGGTTTCTTTGGACCTGTCTGAAGTAATCTGCAGACTTACAGAAGTGCACAGGTTAAAAACTAATGACTTGAATAATGTTCAGATTTGAAAGGTGGTGATCATTTAGGTAGTGATGGCAGTGTCTGTTCTTGCAGTGTAGCTCATCTGGGTGTAGATTGGATCCATATTGCCTCCCATTAGCTTTTCCTCTAGTGTGATACCAGTTATTATGTGAAGGATCACAGGATTGCCTTAAAAGCAGCTGATTTGCAGTCTAGGTGAGTACTGTGCATGGCAATACTGGAGAAATTGGCAGGGGGTGAGGTGGAGGGAGCTGTTGAAGGCCCTCTGCATCCACAGGAGTTGTGTTTAAGAGCTGGCTGCTTTCACAACTCCTGTGAGGTCTCTCTGCCCACACAGTGCTCCTCAACTCTTTCATGAATAACAACAAATAACTGTCTTTACCTGTATACTGACACCTATCATAAGCAGCCCAAATGATAGATAAATGAGTTGGCATCAGCAGTAAATGGTTTTAGGAGGTGATGTTTGATCCAAATGACTTCAGTGAGCAGGTGTATTCAGAATAGGATTCCACTGCATCTCCGTTTGTAAATACCTTGTGGTTTCTTGTGCTTTCCAAAAGAGGTAATAAAAGTGATAGGGCTTTGAGTGATTTTCTTCCTCTCATTCTATCCTTATTTTTATTGAATATGGTTAATTGCTGAGCCTTCCCTTCCTTCCTTGCCCCCCATACAGCATTCTCTCCATAATTTAATGGCACAGCTCAGCATACCAAGAAGTCAAACATGGAGCCTCCTCTGTTCTCAGGAAAGTGGTTACAATGGGGGACCACTGCGCGCTCGGCAACTCTGTAGGCTCTGTGCAGGCTTACCTGCATGGCAGCTGTGAAAATCTTTCTCTTTGAAATACCTTGAAATAAGCTTAATGACTCTGATAAAAATAAGATAACCTAAATTATTTTTAAAAAGTAATTACTATGATTAGGGGCTATATATATTTCTCTCCTGGGTGTTTATGCCAGAACTAATGAACTAGTACTAAAATGTTCCTCCTTCTCTTTGGAAACCAGAATGATTATAGCTTAGGATGATAGAAATTACTGTGCCATTTCTTCTTTGTTGCAACACCTTATAGCTGTAAAAAGGCTTAGGCTTAACAATATAAAAGGGATAATATGTCTTAATTTCCATTTTGTTAAATGGAAAAATGAATGGCCAATCAGTTGTATGGGTCTCAGCCATGCAAAATCTCGGGTGTTTTGGAGACAGTATTTCTTCTCTGTTCACAGTATTTTATTTAGCATTGATCTAATTACATTCCTTTTTGAAGTAGTAGATGATCAATTATTTCAGCAGAGCTAAGTATTTCAATGGATATTTAAAATACTCTACAGTAAAACATGATGGCACTTACATGCGGTGTTCAAAATTGAAGAAATTTTGTACCCAAAATGGGAAATTAAAACTATGAATATTGCTTCTGGTTTTATTTAGGGAAAAGGAAGTAAATAAAAAAAAACAAACCACATTGACATTTGACAGCAACTTTTGTGTAGCTACTGTCTCCTGCAGAATTACCATTTGGATCAAATCCTTATTGTCTAGGTTTTACTTGAGTCTGTTGTTGCAGCTTCCCGTTCCAGCTTGGTAGGCTTCTCTTATTCACCATTCTTTCTCTAAACAGATGCTTTATTAGATCTGCATGCTTTTTCTCCTTTGTGTTCAAGGACTTTACTGTCTGATGTTCACAAATACACAGCTTTTCCAAAGCTAATTGTGTACTTAATAGAGATTCATAATTGTTCTGTTCTTCAAATCATTCCAGTCTTTCCACTTTCTCAGCAGACACCAGTATTATTTTCCTAAAGGAGCATGGGTGGTCTGAGTTGGGCTGAGTTTATGTAAGAAAATATCGTACGAGGGAGTTTGTTTAGGGAGGAGTACATAACCAAACATGGTCTTTGAAGCAGGAGCCAGAGGGTGAACTGGTTTGCTCATGGGGAATTCTTCATAATTTAAACACCACCAGTCTCCTTTGTGCAAATGAGTTTCTGAGTGGAGCAGAATGACGGATGTGGTTTGTATTTCTAGTGTCTGTAAGGAAGCCTCTGACCCTTGAAGCTTGAAGTTGTCATTGCTATTTTGTGCCTTTCTCACCCTGCTATGAAAAGCACAAGTAACATGAGCAGGGAAGGAGAAGGCTCTTGGTAATAGGCATCTCTGTGTCCCACCCATCAGCTCCATTCATGGATCCATGCAAGGAACAGCTGTGGGGTATTTGCATGGAGGGACCTGACTGGATCAGAAAAGAACTGCTTCATGGCTCTTTCCTATTTTGGAGGGTTTTAAGACAGGAACACAAGTTATTCTCAGGGCAGGTACTTTAACCCATTTTTGTGTACCTGAAGAAGATGTACTAGATGCAGGCAAAGCTGCTGCCATGCAAGCAAAGTGGTCACAATGTGGGTGACCTATACTGCTGATTCATCCAAATCATCCAGGGAACTCAGTGGATTTTTGGTCTGATCTCAGATTCCAATGAATTTGTACAACACCCGGAGTGTCCTGGGGACATGCACATCTCAAACATCACACTGGTCCCTAAAGCTCTTCAGGTCATAAGCAGTTACAAAGGTTGGCACCTTCAGGTTTCAAACAATGCTGTGATCTCCTTGCTGGGGCTTTGCAAGATGGGGCAAGATGAAGTCTTTGCTGTGAAAGGTATGTAGTCAAAATCAGCTGAACAGAGAATAGTGGAAGAAAAGGATAAATGTTTCAGGGCAGCGAGCAGGAAAATGGAATACACTGGGAGGTTTAGGATTTCTTAGGGAACCTCAGTGCCATTGACAATCTCTACTTCTGGTAGCTTGCCCAAAGCTAAATATTTAGTATGAGGTGTCCCTGCCTATGGCATGGGGGTTGGAACTAGATGGTCTTAAGGTCCTTTCCAACCCTAACTGTTCTATGATTCTGTGATTAATTCAGGGGAGACAGCCCTGTTTTGACCTTGTCTTTTTCCTCTGCTCATTTATACAAGGCTTGACCACCTCTTTTATATTAATGAGGGTCTATACAGAACCTGGTAAATCTTTAATGTACTCCTCTGCCTCAGAAAGATGAGAATGAACATAATTTACAGTTACTGTGTTGTAGATAACTTAAAACATGAATTCATGTTGCACTTGCAAGGGAGTAGTGGAAAATATTTTTAGGGCAAAGCATGCTATAAGGACTGGCCTTTAGTTCTGTTTAACCTGTGGGAAACTGTTCAGTATTTTGCCAAAACCAAAAATGATGGCTTGAGGGGAGAAAAGCCCCAGACAGATCAATTGGCATAGTGTCAAAGGTAACCATCAGACCTGGGAACATAGTTTTGCTAGAGATCCCAAACACTTGATATTTATAAGAAACAGCTCAATTAATCTAGTCATGTAGACTGACACCCATGTACATTTATGCTTAGAAGAGTGATGAGATTTACAGAGGTCACACATTGAAGAATCAATGAGGTGTGTTCAAATCAAAGTCATAATTAGCAGTAGTAATTACTAATAGGATCAGAATGTTCGGTATTTTAATTTTCCTTGAACTTGTGCTAATTGAGCTTGTATTTTGCTAAAGAAATACAGACATTTCTCTGTTGGTACCAGATTCATTAAGCTCAAATTAATAACCAGAGGCTTGTAAGCTCAGACAATGTGAGATAGGGCTGGAAGGTCTAGGTACTAGGGACCCATGAACACCCGTGGCAGCTCCTGGCTTGTTGATTTATAAATTAACAATCTTATACAGTTAGCTCTGAAAAAAAAAAAAAAAGTGGTTATATTTGTTAGCTCAGTGTATAGTATGTGTGACATGGATAGGATTTTGCCTTACTATGTAGC
>NDXB01004854.1:21542-79658 GCA_002631895.1 Agapornis roseicollis | reverse complement strand
AAAAAAAAAAAAAAGTGGTTATAGTTGTTAGCTCAGTGTATAGTATTGTGTGACATGGATAGGATTTGCCTTACTATGTAGCAAACCTAAGTACTATACTATCTTCTTCATAGTTTAAAAGATGTTATACTGGAGTTCAGGTCCTCTTACATTTTCTGAAGTGCATGAAGAGCTTACTAGAGGTCAGTGAGGTATACATGAGGCAGAAGCTTGCTGGACAGCTCTTGAGTTGTACAAAAGCAATACCGTACCGTTAATGTGTTTCTCTGCTGAGCAGGAAGAACATTTTCCCAGTAAGTTGCAGTTTATTGTTTCTTATGGAGGGACACTCTGTCCTGGCTGTTCCCCAGGCTTCCTGCAGGTCTGCAGCTGGCCACTTAAGATCCTATTTCCCCATCTAGAGGACAGGGAGGTTTGAAGGATGAGTGCTTTGCACCCTGGTGGGCATTCAAACTCAAGTGTTTGTTTGACCATGGCAGGAAGGGAGCTGTAGAACTGGTGGCACTCAGGGCTGACCTCCAGACCTGATAAGTCTCTCCAGGAGGATGATCAGGAGGTCGAGGCATTCTGAAGAGCTCGGATGTGAGTTAGTGGTGGCTTCAAGGTTCTTCCAAACGAGGCTGAATTTGCAAAGCTCAGATGTGATGGCACCACTGATGCTTAAAAACATATGCCATTGCGCTTGTAGGCACCAGTGACGACTCTTCCATTCAGCTCTCAATTAGAAGGGCTCATATGTGTGGCAGAAATATGGGTTTACACTGTAATCACTTCATATTTTGAAAAGGTGGGTGATGGCTGATAAGTCTGGAGAAGGGGGAATGTGGCTGCTGTGTTTTAAGGACAGCTACCATGCGTTTCTATTGCCTACTTATAGCAGTAGACATCCAAGCAGTTGAGCAGTGAGAGGGGCTATAGACTTTTCTTGGTCCTCAGCACAGGGAACACAACTTCAATTTATGTCTCCCTTTGTTCTCTGCCGTCTTCAGTAATGCAGAAACTGAGAAATACAGTTCCTGGATATCTAGAAGCTCTGAATCGCTTGACTTAGCTATGAATTTGGGTGGTGTGTCTTTGTATAAGGAGTACCTTTTACTGCTGCTGTATTTTTATGGTTCTGCCAATGGGTAGCTATTGTTCTGTTTTGTTTGCTGAATTACTTTGTTATTTCTGGTCTTGTTTTTTCCCCCTCACTCAGGATTTGATCCAGGAAATAAATGAATTGCGGTTGAGAGTGGGAGAAATGGACAATGAAAGACTTCAATATGAGAAAAAACTGAAAACGACCAAAGTAAGTGAGGCTGAAGGGAAGAAACAGTGATGGGTGTAAGTCAGGCTTTAGAAGTTTACTCTCTTCTCCCCAGTCCTTGCCTGCACCTGGCAAAATCCTGAGCACACTCAGGCCCAGGGGTTTCATGGTACTCATTTAAGCAACAATAGTTATTTTCAAATTTCATTCTATGATTTTCAGGTCTGGGCATTGTTTTCATAAAGAATAACTTACCATGCAACTGGCTGTTGAAGAGTTAAATTTATTACCTGTTTAGACCCTTATTTCATACATGTCAAGAGACATGTTGCAGTACATAAGGTGTGTGCCATAGGTGAAGCCAAAGATGAGCATTTATTTTCCCATAAGTGTGCTAAAACTCAGGGATTTCTGAAGAGAAAGCATTCACCTAAGTAATTCTAGCAGTCTATTTCTGTAAGTTGTCTAACTTCTCTTTGCTATTTAGCCTTGTCTCTTTTCTATCTTTAGTTTTCTCTTACTCCTCTGTCTCTGTTACCAGTCTTTAATGGCCAAACTTTCTAGTATGAAAATCAAAGTGGGTCAGATGCAATATGAAAAGCAGCGGATGGAGCAAAAAAGCCAGATGCTAAAGGTGTAGTAGTTACTGGGTAACATTGGGCCTGTTTTGAATCTTTCATGTTCCACCGTTTTAAGGTCCTGTCTTGCATCGTGCTGTCATGCTCTGTTTTCATTAATTGCTGTGTGTTGATATGCAGTGTTCCCTTTCCAGTTAGATGTGGAAAGCTCTGTAGCTATTCCATGTAAACAGGGAGAGGATTTTAGTGTTGTGAACTTTGCGTAGGTTACACATAATGGAATTAGACTTGGGTTAAAATCATTCACCTTCCAAGGGAAGATTGCCTCTTCTGTAGCTTATGTCCATTATTCAAACAGAACTTTTTGTCACCTTTTTAGAGAAAAATTTCATGAAAACTGGCAAAAAAGTAGTGATTATTTTATACAGTCCCCTCTCCCACATGTACATTTACATATTCTGTTTTTAATTCAGAGGAAGAAATACCCACCAACAAGCACATGCAACTTTAGTTGCCTATGGATATAACAGCAGCTTCTCAAGTGACTGTGAGATGGTCTTGTTTTGGAGAAGCATGAATCCTACACCAGCAGAAATCCCATCAAAATTAGTACCAAGCAGGAGCACACACTGGAAGATTGTATTGCCCAACCACTGTTCTGGAAGAAGCTTTGATTTCTTGAAAATTTTTTATTGATTTTTTTTTTTTTATTATTGATGCTTTAGAGCAAACAGGAAACAATTTAAGGGAATTCTGTAGTGTGGGCTATAGTTTGGGATGCAGACATCACTATGTATTTGCAACCAACCTTTTGAGGAAAGCTCAGGGATGTACCCATGCCACAGTCCTCCAGTTTATCTCATTAAAGATTTAAAAGGTCAGCTAGAAGCTCTAAATGCCAAAATTATGAGTCTTGCCTTGTTTTGCTTTGTTTACAAACTGAACAAATTAAATTTTCAGTGTTGGGTACATTTGCACTGAGGGTCCTGTCTTGATGATGCAGTTGCACAAGATATCCTCGGACATCAAAGAAACATGTTGCTAAACTGGGTAGGATTTGACTTGAATTTTAAAAAGTTAAATGCATGGAACTGTGCCAGTCACTTGCTAGTGCAGATGGTTAGATCTAAGTTAAAATTTGACAGCATTTATCTAATACACCCCAACTCCCCCAAACACCATCTGTCTTATTCCCATGAATCTCAACTCCAAGTTTCCTTTCCTAATGCTTGATCAGCAAACCCAAACTGTGGCAAAGGTACCACATTTTCATCTGAACTGCTTTCCAGTATGTGTTTATGTGCTTGATGGTGTCACGATTGATTTTTCTTTCATAGAAACAGTGGTTATTTCTGAAACTCTCCTCAGCCTGGTGTAAGCACAGTTCTATAACTGTCCAGCTTTGAACATACAAAATGCCCTATAAGTACCAAAAATAAGTGTTTGTAAATTTTAGCATTCAACCTCATCACCTGCACTTTTTCTGCCTCTGCAAGGTTAAATAAATGAGAAAACTGGTTTTGTTTTTTTCTTTAGTCTGTCTGTCTTAAATTTAGATGCAAAAATCTTTTTTCAATTATCCATGAGACTGACGCTTTTTGGATCATAGCTGCCCTGATTTTGCCATCTTACAGACTCAGTGGTCTGGAGTGATGTTCAGGGTCAGCTTTGTGAGTGTACCCTCAACCAGTATAAATGTCAGGGGGCCCCTGGTCTTCTTCACCAGCTGAGGACCTATCCACTGTGCTTCATAGGAGGGAATTTTGGAAATGTCTCAGATGCTTGTGGAAGCTGTCACTGAGAGATTTTGTGTCTGTTACAGGATGAGCTACTAGCTTTGAAAGACAAACTAGAGCAGAAGGAAGCTGAGGTGAAAAGGCTGCAAGAAAAATTGGTTTGCAAACTGAAAGGAGAAGGAATTGAAATACTGGACAGAGGTAAGAAGGAGGAAGCATCTGTCACCATGTCCTCTTCAGTCACCTCAACTGAGGTCATGTTTCTGTGAATGGTTATACAGGAAATAACAGATAAAAGCTCAGTTTTTATTTAATTTCTGCCCTTGTTTACTTTGTTTAATATATTTAGTGGGTGTTCACAATGCAACTGTCGAACCTACTGTCAATTTCTTGATCAACTTTAGACTAGCCTAAGTAATCCCTAGTTAGCTCTTTACATGGCTCGCATGATGCCTCCAAAGTTACAGTTTCTAATGGCAAAGAAATCTTCAAACTAATTTCAAGTTCTTCAAAAAGAAGGAAACTTTGTGGATATCTGGGCTGGACTTTGCTTGTACACCCATTACCCGTAAGGAAGGGGAAAAGCCATACTAGAGACTAAAATATGATGTGTTCCAGCGAATCTTCAGTGTGGACCTAGCCATAAGTAGGCAAAATTGAGGACTGGTTCTGGATTTGTGCATTGATTAAGCCTACTTATTGCTGATTTGAAGATGGTGCTTTTAAAGTACATTTTTTAGAAGAATAAAGCCATAAGAGATTAGACTCCTTCCCTGACCTGAGGAAGAAATGCAGTGTTTAGGTTGTCATATTTTATTTAATAAAATGATCTGGTTTCAGCATACTTTCTTTTAAGAACACTTAAATGTGAACAAGGTTTGACTTTATTGCATTTATGACTACTTAAGTGGGGCTTTTCTTCCTTGGGGCTGCTGTGTACACTGAACTCCCATTACCCTTTGGTTCTCAGCTTTAGTTTATTTCTCAATATAGCTCAGCAGAGACCTTCTGCTATGATGGGCCGTGTCTTTGCTGCCTTGGACCAATATTAAGTAATGCTGTTTGCAGATAACACCGATTATCTGCTTCATTAGCTGAATTGTGCTTTCTGAACAAAATGCATACTTTATCACTTAGCTGGCTTTTGCCAATAGTTTAAAACTAATCTATCTCTTTTGCTGAGTAACACTTTTGCCAAGTGTTGGTTTAAGAGTAATCTATCTGCATACATCTTTTCTGAGGCCTTAGAAATGAAAACAGACTGTTGCAAAATATAGCCTTGAGACAAGTAATTGTGCATGAGAGCAGTTTGTGTCATTAGGAGTGTTAGCACCAGGGGAGTGCAGGTTTAAATTGAACTGCTTGCGTTTGCACTAATACATGATGAATAGTGAACACCTAAGTATCAATATTGTCATAAAAGTTATTTAATGTCATAACTTTCATGCTAATTTCAAATCCAATGGATTTTCCTGAACAGATGAGAATTGTAAAAAGAAGCTCAAAGATAAAAGTAAGGTTTCTGGTGTCTTTCCACAAGCATTTGCATTTCGGAAGTGCTTTCCAGAATAGCTTTCTGCATGTGTTTGCGAAACTGCTTTAACGAACGTTGTCAGGTTAAATCATCTATAACCCTTAGTAACACTTCCAGTAAAATTTCAGAATAAGAATGGCTATATCAGACTTGAAATTCAAAGTTTTATCAAGCAAAACTGACAGATAAAGATTTGGTCTCATGGAGACTCACAAAACAGTTGCCTCTCAATGAAATGCAGTTGCTATCCAATAAACCAGATTTTCATTTAACACAACTAAGTGAAACTGGATCAGTTGCTGGTTTAGCCCAATATGTCTAAATGCCTTTCATCTAGAAAGCCAGCCAGGCAGCTCATTTTCTTCTTGCATTTCATTAAGGAGGAAAATGTTCTTCCCACTCTGTTTGTTTTCCAAGAAATTTTAGGAAGTTAAAACGAGGTAAAATGCTTTCTTGCCTGTGGATCTGGCCACCTGCCTATGCTTGTAACAAAATTTAAAGTTTACTTCATTTATGCAAGGCAGATTTTTAGCAAAAATGGAGATTCTTTCCATTCTGTCTGAATTTCCAGTCCAGAACACCTCCAAAATCTAACCTTGTTAGAATGTACGTGTTTCCATGTATTGATACTTCTTGTAAATAAGGATTATAGATGAAACACAGAACACTGTCATCTGTATTAGGGACCTTTTCCAAGGCTGAACCACAATGTATATTCTAGCATGACTGCTCATCACAGCAAATACTTGTATCGTTCTATTGTGCTGTCCTCATTTCTACATTCATACTGAATTAAGACTAAGCATTGCTGCACAATGCTTTCTTCATCATATCCATTAATCCTACTGCTTTGTATATGGGGTTTTGAGATGCTATTTGGGGTATTTGTTAATTGCTGTAATGATGATGTGTTTTACTGCACTCCAAATGTTGTATTTTATATTTTGGACTTTTTGTTTTGCAATTATGTCTTTATTTGAAAGGTGGACATAATGAAAATCAAGCAGTAGTTTAATTCTTGACCTTTCCATTTTCCTAAAGCTATGAGGGTGGGTAAGGAAATTTCCTGAATTTTATCATTTCCTTGATGAAAATGTCAGAAAAAAAGGTTTTGAAGGAAATTGTTTTCTTCTGTATATTTTTGTCTAAAATAGAATTTAAGTGGCTTATGTTTTGTCTTTTAGTTTGTAAATTTACATTCAGCTATTACCGATTTGCTTTTAGTTTTGGTTTATTTATTTGTTTTCCTTATTTTCTTACACTGTCTTAATTTAAATTGACTTAGAGAACTGTATTGTGCTTTTAGATATAGAGGTGCAGAAAATGAAGAAGGCGGTAGAATCTCTAATGGCTGCAAATGAAGAGAAGGTATCAAAGTCATTATTTTTTCAGATTGAGCTCAATCTCTAAGAAAATCTAAGAGAAACCTCTCAAGAAAATCTTCACATATGAACTTGTGACAATCCAATTAAAAAATCAAATTTCTAAGAATCAGTGATTCACTCTGTTCAGAAGCACAACAGTGCCTTTATAATAGGGCACTTATGACCTGTTTTGCATGTGCTCAGGGTGCTTACGCTGTTGTGTCATTCAGTTCAATGTGACGGCAACTTATACCGTGTTCTGAAAATGTAAAGAGCTTCTTACAAGTCCCTTGAGCTATCACAGGCTATATTTCCAAAAGAGCTTTCTGTAAAGTATAAACTATTTTCATGTATCATTTTGCACATTCATACACATGTGCCTTTTGTAGGATGTTTTCTTTTGATCACCAAAGCCTTAAATCCTTTGATTACTGCTTTCTTTGTACATGGCAGATTCATTATATTCCACCTTTGACTTAATAAGGGAGCTGAAATCCACTTTCAAGGCTGGGACAATTCTGGTGATTAAGCAGATTTAAGTTTCTACTAAATGCAAGTTTTGATATTTCATAGCCTTTCAGGGTTCTGGGTCCTGTCCCATCCACACTTCCTATTTCTTTTAGTATCACAACCAATTGAACTGAAGAATATCTAGAATTTATACTTTTTATTTTTGGTTTGCTGAAGGAAGAAGCATAGTCACAACTTTCCTTTATTTTAGGATCGGAAGATAGAAGAGCTTCGGCAATCTCTGAATAGGTACAAGAAAGTTCAAGACATGGTGATACTGGCTCAAGGTAAAAAAGGTATTGTACAACCAAAACATATTAAACTCTGCTCTCATTTAAATTCTAGGTGCATTGTGGTAGTGTTTGACTCTAAGATTTCCTATCTTTGGAGGCATCTCTTAGGCAGAGAAAAGCCAATTGTTCAACTGTAAACTGGTAAATTGCATTTTTTGTCCAGGGAGCTGTTTGATTTACTAGCTGGTGGTAGTAACTATTATTGTCACATTGCTTGTTTTCCCCTTGTAAAATGAGTTTTAATATGATAAACAATCAGGCTCCTTCCATAGCCTTCTGAAATGCCTTTCAGGGCTGGCCACTATATAAACTGCTAAAAATTGCTGTTCCCCTCTTGCATGTGTTCCTGGGGAGGGAGGGATTGGTGGCTGAGCAGAGCAGTGCCTGACCATTCATGTTCTTACAAGCCAAGCCAGCACCACCCCAGTGGCTGCTCACCCTGGAATAGCAGTGCCCAAGAGCTACAGAAATATCTGTAGCAAAGTGGATGTGCTGCCAGGACTGTATTGCAATGACACGCCACATCTTTGGCATGTAATGAAGCCTTCACACACTACCAAATGCAGCAGCTGTGGAATAGTTCTCCTCCCCTATTGCAGTAGGGATGAAGCTGGCTTTTCCTACATTTTTTTTTTCCACACACACCCAAAAAAAAAAGAGCTTAATTGTGGGGCTGAAATGGTCACTGTAATATGTCACGTGTAATCATCCATTCCATATGTTTCAAGACTGGTGGAGGTCTCCAGATCCAGGAGTTTCTGATCCTCAAGAGTTATATATGTTGAGATGGCCATCAGTTTGATGTAAGGCTGGGAAAGCACATTATCACTGAGGGAAGAGGGTGGAGATGAGGGCAGAACACCCTGCTTGAACATTGAGGAATCTGAATAGGAATTACTCTCTCATGCAGTGCTGTGCCTTCAAAGACAGGAGGATGTTAAAAAAGACATCAGAACTTTTTCTTGTCGGTGTCAGCACTCTGATATTGATGACGAATGTGGAAATCCAAGCCTTTTGGTGGTACTGAAGGAGTTCAGGAGCAGCAAGTTGCTTATTTTGAGCAGAGAATGCTGGGTGCTGATGCAGGCTACAGCATTTAACTGAGACTCTCAGTTTGTGGCAGTCTGCAAACAGTGTAGTCAACTAAAATCTGGTGTTGGACTCTTGTGCAGTAAGCTGCATTTTTTGTATGGGTAACTTGAAGAAACCATAGAGATGTCTGAAGTTTCAGGCAGACTTTGACCCTTGGTCTTTTCCTAGTGAGTAAGGGAAAAGGAGTTTTTAGTATGAAATTCCAGAACATAGCACAGGAAATAACTGCTCCAAGCTTATTCAGTGTGTTGAAAAAGATTTCACTAAATGCCTGGGGGCATTTGCTGGGATTTTTGCTTGAGATGTGTATCCTCCCTCTGCTCTAACCCTGCTGTGCTGTGGTGGTTGGATTGGGAAGCAACATTCAGCAATGACTTCCTTTTACCTATTGTAGTCTGTCCTAAGAAAGAAATGAAGAATCCTTAGCCTCTTCCCTTTTTGGCCCATAAGTGAGCATGCTGGCTGCACCATTGTCGTAGTTTAAACCCAGCTAGGCAGCATGTTCACTCACTCCACCACCCCACCCTCCCCCGGCCCTCCCCTCTTTCCTCCCTGCTCCTGGAGGAGTGGAAGGAAAGAAGAGCTGAAGAAATACAACTCCTACTGGTTCAGATAACAACAATCCAGTCACTAAGGTATAACAGAAATCACTATTGCTATCACCAATAATAACAATAACAAGGAAAACAAGGGAAGAGGGTACGATACCACCCGCCGAAAATGAGCCTGACCAGGAAGTTCCCCCTCCTTCCGGGTAACTCCCAGTTACCTCCTGAGCATGACATGCTATGGTATGGAATACCTCTTTGGTCAGTTTGGGTTCTGTCTCTTCTTCCTCTCGGCCCCCCTCCTCCCCGGCAGAGCATGAGGCTCACAAAGTCCTTGGTCAGGGCTCGCTCAGCANCCTCTTTGGTCAGTTTGGTCCTGTCAGTACAGTCCTGTCCCTCCTTCCTCCCGGCTTCCCCTCCTCCCCGGCAGAGCATGAGGCTCACAAAGTCCTTGGTCAGGGCAAACATCGCTCAGCAACAACCAAAAACATCGGCCTTATCAGCCTTGTTCCCGGGTTAAGTCAAAACACCAGCTACTAAAGAGAAGAAAAACTGACTGCAACTGCTGAACCCAGGACAACCATGCATGGGAGTGAGGGTCATCATGTAACTGAAAGTAAAGCCTATTTCTCTTCCTTCAGGCAAGGAAAGTGACAGTGAAGACTTCTTGAATTCAGGGTCTGTTTCCACAGCTTTATTGGACACACCAAGTCTGACTGACCCAGAGAAAAGCCCATCCCCAACCCCAGCCACAGCATCTCCAGTCCATGATGAATTTAACATGAATATTCATGAAGAGGTATCCTTTTTTCTTCCTCATGTAATGCCATCACTCCTTAAAAACATTGCTTGTGCTGGATTCTTTTTGCAGATGCCAAAATTCAAGTTCCTGAAAAGGGTTGCACAGTTTTCAGTAATGTCCCATATCCTTCTGGAGTATTTAGTTTTCTTGTGAAAGCTGCTCAGGCGTTTAAGTTCAGTTAAATTTATTTTTCTTAATCATCAAATGTGGTCAGGAGACAGCAAATGAGAATGTGCCCAAATTACTTTTCCTATAGAATGCAGGAATTACTTTTCATATCAAATGTTTTAGGAGCTGCTTTTAATTTTTCAAGAACTCCGAGTAAACATGCTGGGACTTAATTAGTATATCTTGTCATATTTAAAAGGATGCAATCACCATTACATCTTTTCAGTTAAATGATAAGTAAGCTGTGGTCCTATCCCTAATTTTTACAGTCACATTTTCCAGTACTAAAACCATAGATCTCTTAAAGCTCCGAGTCAGAGTAGGGACTTGACTTAATTAAACAGCAGAAATGTAACATGAAGAAAACTCAATTAAGTGTTAGAAGCTTTCTGGTATTCTCTGTGCAGCTGAGGACAGGAGTAAACCTGCAAAGAGAGCTACCCTTCATGGGGTCTGTGGTGGAGAGAGATTTAGCAGGCAGTTTTGCAAGACTTGTGAGATTTTTGTCTGTGCTGTAGCGTATCTGTGCAGTCACTCATGTTCCATCTTCGGTGCCATCTTCCAAGTTATTACTTGGAAGTAATCATGGTAGTACAATAAAAATCACTGTATTACAATAAAAAGAAAGTAATTGCTTTTAAAAATCTTATTTCACATCTTCCTTTTCCTAGTTTATCTGTTACTCGTTTTTAATTTCTGACTTCCTAATTTCAGCTCAAACCAGTGTAACATGTATTCTTCATTCTTTCTAGAATTCCTTGCAGATCCATACCAGTATTTTACAGATTTCAATCCCTTCTTTTTCATCAACATCCAAGAGCTCAGAAACTGTTGCAGAGAAACTGAAAACACTGCCTAGGCCAGATCCTGCAAGTGAAATGAGGTATTGTAGTTCCCGTGTATTTTTCAATTGTGAATCCAATATTCTGGGGCATTTATTGAGAGTTAAATTCTGTCAGTTATTATGCTGACAAGTCATTAAGTCAGTTAAGCAAGGCTAGCATTCACTGGACTAGCTATAGCTAACTAAGCTTATGTTTGTGAAGATTACATCTTTTTCAGTAAGCAAGTATTAGTTTGGTTGCTGTTGCTTGTAGCAGCACTCCAACTATACCAGCTGCTCTGCAAGAAGTGAACATAAGGAGAGAAAAATTGATCTCATATAACGAAGGACACAGAATCATTATTTTTATCTAGGTTTACATCATCTAGGTCTGGCTGAGATAGTGTTGGCTGTGCTAGCACAGGTTCATTCCTGATAATTTGCATTCAGGCATTTTCTACAGTTGCTAAAGACTGATGTAAGGCACTGCCAAACCTGCAACAAGAGGACTGTCCATCTCTAACCTTGAGCTGTTACTGGAGCCCCAGGAGGAAACCCAAGCGGCAGTTCAAAATATCAGAGAAAGAGTTATTCTTGCTGCTGTCCTTTGGCACGATGAAATGCAGAGATATTTCTTCACTTGGTCAGGAAAGCCCTGCCTGAGATTTTGAAAGCCAGATGAAATGTGTAGCTAGAGAGTGCCAAGGAGCCCAGGGTGGGGATGTATGGCTGTGCCTGATCTGTGGCACCCTCGGGCCCCCCTGCTTGAACCCTGTGGCTGCCTCCTGGGTGAGAAGTGGCCTTCAGCGTCCTCCAGTGTTTCTAAGCCTGCACCCTCCTTGCCCAGGTAAGGAAACCTGGTCCCTACAGATGTGGACTGGCACTGCAGGGAGTACCAAAAAGCGCACTGGACTCACAGCTAGACAAAAACTGTGCTAGGGTTTTTTCTTCTGGATCCAAATTTCGGCTTTCTCTAATTGAGTATCAAATACTAAGAATCTGAAGGCAAGGAAATCTTTTTGGCTTAACACTATCATCAGTCTTGTTGTAAAAAATAAGTGCAAGCACAAGTTGATGTGTGATTTTTCCAGCTCCAGTCAAGGAAAGCATCCTATGCAGTAGACCAGCTTTGCTTGGTTTCTGCTGTGCTGTGCCTTGCACAGCTCTAGCCATCACCAACAGGGATTTCATCTGTCCCCCGTCTTGGGAAAAAACAAACAAAGTACAAACCAGCAGCGAGATTCCCCACACTGGGGTAACTGAGAGGGAGGCAAGGGCCTCCACNTAGCCATCACCAACAGGGATTTCATCTGTCCCCCGTCTTGGGAAAAAACAAAGTACAAACCAGCAGCGAGATTCCCCACACTGGGGTAACTGAGAGGGAGGCAGGGGCCTCCACTACTTGGTGCTGCTGCAGACCATGCACATGCTGTAACCTCGGCATTTATTTAAGCTGAATAGTGCAGTATTGTCATCAACTTACAATGCAGGTTGTCTTTTTGGGGACTCTTGAGCTCACCTTTGTCCTTTATCTTGGGCAACATGATTTAGTGCAAGGTGTCCCCACCCATGGCAGCGGGAGTTGAACTAGATGATCTTAAGGTCCATTTCAATCCAAACCATTCTATGATTCTATGATCTTTTACAAGACTTGCCACCATAGAGGAGAAGATTTGCAATGTGTTAGTACCATAACAGCTGAAGTGAAAACAGGATTAATGCAGGCTGGGATGATAGGTTTTCTGTATCAGCAAGGTATTTGGATGGGATCCCCAAATGCCTTGCTTTTTTAATACCTTTTTTTGTTTACAGTGAAGGAAGATCAATAGGCTCTTCCCCAGAAACTCAGCTGTGTGATACTCCAGTGTAAGTATCATAATCAAAAATGTTTAGGGAACATATTTAGATGTGATTGTCAACTTGAACCCCCCTATCCCCACCCATTTTACATACACATGTAAATATAACAACTAATTGTAGCCAAGGTGATATTTAGTGATGGTAGCTTTCTGTTCATTTCATATCCTGTGTTTTCATGATTGTTATTTTTCAAGACTTCATTTGTGCACGTGTGCAGTTAATTACTTTCACATTATGAAGCATCTCTAATTTGTTTGTACACTGTCAATGTACTTGGAAATTTACATTTTTTGTAGTACGTGTGCATGTGATTTGCTTTTCTCTTTTGATAGTGGGGAAAGGAGATGGCTGACTACAATGAGAAAATAGTTTTAGTTTCTGCCACATAACCATGTTCCCTAGGCAAATCAGTGGGAATATGTATGAACTCGGAGTTGAGTCAAAGTGGTTTGTTAGTAAGGTGCCTAAGTCAACAGGGTTAGTCTGGTAGACAGTGTGAGACGCTGCAGCTGGTTTTATTTTGAGTGACTTAGTGCCACAACAGTATTCCCAGAGCCAAATTCTACTCTCCCTGTGCTGGTATAAAGATAAGTAACTTTGTATAAAACTCAGTGGAGTTACTCTTAATTTATACCTGGTTATGGGAAAAACTTCAGTGGTAATTTTGTTTTCAACCAGACTTAGATGTTTTAGATTACCAGAAGATGAGGGATATCTGATCCAAAATGGAAAATGAAACCAAAGATAACATGCTTGACTTGATATGCTTGGCTTCTTTAAGAATTAAATTAGTCAGAAGCCTATTGCTAAAAATACTATCTTTCATAGCTTTTGTTTATATCACTTGCTTTGCCTGTGTAACTTTTGCTTGTGCTTCTGAAAATACAGTATTAAATAAGGTGCCAAAAATATCCGAAGGTAAGCATCACGTCACTGAAGCATTAGCAGCACTAATTGTGATATGGAGGTTCTTACAGTATCTTATATGGCATGGGCTCTGATTAGTGCATTGATTGCCTTAGTTCAATTTTGGTTTTAGTGTATCTCATCATGTATTATAATGCTTTTGTTAAAGCTGATTTCTGAAAGTGTGTTTGTGTTTGCACATTCAATTCCAGTAACTTGGTTTTTGTGTTGTTGTTTCAGAACTTTGCTGCAGAAGTCGAGCAGTCTGAGCAGTTTGAGAAAAGAGACACCTGAAGCGGTTGGTTGGTCTCTTACTTCCTCCCATCCCCTTAGAAATAGGAGTGACATCTCCTGTGACAGTGATGCTGTGGACACTGTTGCCACCTTCTGAGAAATTCTGAGTCAGAGTAGGGCTTCTCATGTCACTTGTTAGCAATGATTTCATACATGTGACGTTGTCCCGATTTTATTAAAGGAGAAAATCTGTTCATGAAAACACAGGAGCTTTTTTGATTTTTACTTGAGACATTTACTCAAGACTCTCTTGTTGTGTTTTTCCTCAGATAATGAGGTTGGGGGTTTTTAGTGAATAGGCTTTTCTGATTTCATACAAGAAGAAAGTCCCACTACCACCTCCTACCTCTGTTTAAAGCAAACAATTTTGGAAGGCTGTGTAAATTAATGCATGTAGAGTCTGGGATGACTTATGTTTTAAGTGATCAGGAACACTTTGTAAGTCTGGTGATAGCTACAGTTTCGGTCTCTTGAAGAGATCAAAGTCAGCTAGCCTCTAACAATGTTATCAAATCAGGGCAATTCCTGTGCTCTTTTTCAACAGCCTAAGGTTTTTAAAGCTCCCGAGTTCCCTGACACCCAAGCTGCTGAGCTGTGCCTTACAGCTCAGGAGGGATGTTGACAGGACTGAAAATGTAACCATAACTTGATGATGACAGCTGGAGTTCATGGGTTAGGGGTTTTTTTGTTCATTTGCACAGCCAGGGAGTGGAGGCTGTGGATGATTTATCTCCTTGGCTTCTGCCCTGTCTGATTCCAGCTGTTTCCACTAGAGCCTTAACAGACTGCATGTCACTAATTAAGTACACAGCTAATCCTTTACAAAGTAAAGCAAGGCAACCATATTTTCATGTCAGCTCACTGACCTCAAAGAAAGCAAGTGTTAATCTGTGTGAATTACAGCTCTGCAGAGATTTATTTTGGGAGGGGAAAAATAGGCAAGGAAGGGTATTGCAGTCAGAATTTAATTCAGGGTAATGAATTTAATTCAGGGTAATGAATTAAATGCTGGTTATAAACCATGACATTTTAAATGTTCTTATTAATCTTTCCCAAACAGGACAGAGACTCTGCACAGAAGCCAACAGAGGTAATGTGTATGTATACTCATGCATGTACATGGAGAAACACACAGTGAGCAAGTGTTGAAAAGCTCACTTTGTGAAATTGTGGCATGCAGTTCCAGAGGCGGACTTGACCTGCAGACAAGATAGCGAGGAGTATATGATGATTCTCACCATCCGTTCAGTGTCAGGCACATAGGGTCTCACACATTCTTGTCTTCTCACACATGGATTATCTTTCAGTCTGGTTGAGCATAAGGTTGCCATCTAAGCTAACGTTTCCCCCATGTATTCTATGACTAGATAGCTAGCAAAGTTAGCTAGTAGGTATTTTACTGAGCCTGTAATTACCTTTGATTAGTGTGTGTTTAAAAAACTTTGGCTTTACAGATTGTTTTCTGTGACTAGCAACTGTGGTCTGAAAAAGACTGTCATTGCAGAACAGTTACCCTGCAGTTACCACATGACCACTGTTTGCATGCAACAATTATTACCTATAAAAAGACCTAAGCAGAAATGACATACCTCTTGTAGGGTCAATGCTGTATCAATTCAGCAAAAGCCAAAGGATAATATTTGGATTGTGAATGGGTTTGCTCCCTCCTTCTTTTAAAGAGACAGTTGAAGTGTGTCTGATGTCAGTGCTGATATTTATACTGCCTGCTTGCACATAGTCAATCAATTCACTAATTCTGAAATCGCAGAGCAGTGATAGATAAAAAGAGTGGTCTGACACTCAGCAGAGAACCGATATACTGTGGGGGTCTCCTCTCTTTCTTTTGTTTCCCACTGCCCCTAGCAGTGAGGGAGACAGAAACCCTAGAAAGCTGAAAAAGTTCAAAGCCTTTCAGAACTGTATTTTTGCCTAGTCAGCCAGCCTTGCAGAAACTGAGAAACGTCTTAAAAAAAGACATGTTACTCTTAGAAAGTAACAATAGTAATCTTGGCTCCTGAACATATTGAAATGAAGTTCTTGTTTGTGTTTTCCTTTATGGCTTTTACGTTCTGTTTTCTTGTAATAAGAAATGAGAGGGACTCTCCAGAATATCTGTAGGCAGCTACTTTGCAGTCTTTCTCAAAAGACCTTTAGCAATTTCCTGATACTGGATCTTTTTTCCCTAACTTGAGCAGGTTAAACCTCCTGTGGAAGGTAATAATTTCGCAACCCTCCCTCCAAAGTCTCCTTCTCATGGTGGCACAGCTGATGAGGATAGTTTTGGTACCCGTAAAGCCAGATCTTCGTTTGGACGAGGCTTTTTCAAGATAAAAAATAACAAGAGGACTGCAAGTGCTCCCAATCTGGGTAGGTATCGTGCACCTGCATGCAAATTCTATGTATTTTGAACAGTCTTAATAACCACTGTAGCTGTAAGAAGCCTTAGTCTCACTGTGACTTGGTGGCACTTTTCACAGTAGAAGGTTGAGAAAATATCAAATGGTAACAAAAAAACCCTCACTGATGTAATGAAGTATTTGATCTGTTTTAGCCTTTCTGTGATCTCTCTCCTGGGACCTTGTAGTGGACTGATGCTGTTTTGAAATGCTAGCTGTCTGGCAGTAGTTCACACATGGGATTTGTGGTCTTTTTCTTCTCCTGGCGACATCCTCAGTTTATCTTTCATTAGATTTTTCAGGTGTACAGAAATGAGGCAGCAGCCTCAGTTTTCCTCTTTATGTGTATTTAAGCAGCCTTGCAAAAGCAATGGCGACAACAGGAACAGGATTGACAAGTTATTCAAGATCACCTGGAATGGAAAGGAGGTTGTTTTGATGTTGTCATTTGATGATATTTGCACTTAACAAAGAAATAAACAAAATGTTCTGCTCAATGCTGAAGTCGTTGTTGCCACCAAATGAAAACCTACATGCATTCACTGCACTGCTATAGTAGTCTTTCCGCTGTTCCAGTTCAAGCATCAAGTGAGACAGTGCATCAGATCTACTGCCATTCATGTAAAGTTTTTGGCTTTCTCTGGCATGAGATACAGGAATTTATTGCTATCTTTCAGAAACCCAAAGGAGTATAGTTTCTGCTTTGCTGAGCAGAAATGTATCTTGTTCTACCTACTCAAAGGCAATTTCAGACTTTTGTTGGAAAGAAATAACATACCTACACATTTATTATATGTTACCCATATTTGCCTGTGACATAGCATGGAAACTTGCTAGCTTGGAATAGATGTACAGTCTATTCTGAGTGTTAGGCTCTTAGCTTTGGTTTATTTATTCCATGTGTGTATTTGTGTAATTGTTTGTTTCATCCTGAAATTGTCTAACAAAGTGGAGCACTTGTGACTGTCATAAAGGGTTGGAAGATGGGCCATCTAGATCAGGGTCCTGTAAATCTGAGTAAGTTATGTGTGTTATCCACATTGCAGTGCTTCTGAAATCTGTAAAGCTGGTGTCCAGATACTTGCCATGCCATGAGAGCCCATCTGAGTCACATGCCCCATGTGTCATGGAACAAGTAACCTTCATGCACCAAAGTGACTGTGGTGCTCTTACCCTCTCCACCATAGAGCTCACTGCATTTCTTTTTTGTGAGAGGGGGATTAACAGTGAATTGGTAATCCTAATCTCTATGTGAATTCAGCATTGAGTGTGGTGCATGTGTCTCATGTACTCCAATCCTTTTGTCTTGTATTTTGCTGATGTCAGTTTTGAACTGTGTTTTACCTTGTCCCTCTGCGTGTTCTCTCCCATTGTGCTGCGTGTGGTTTTGTGCGTTGTTTGGATATCTGAAGATCGCAGTCGAAGTGCAAGTGCACCTACTTTAGGTATAGTAGTCCTGCATGTCTGCCTGTACCAGCGCTGTGTTGTGACTGCTGCTAACAGCTGGTTATGGCCACACACTTTTCAAACAAGAACTAGACACCGGAGCTCTGCATTGAAATTTTTTGTCCATCGCTAAAAGGAGTTTTCATGTAACATCTGCCCTCTGCTAAAAGTCAGCTGTGCCGTTTCGCAGTAACTGCTACTAATGAGAGATTGCGGGTTAATTTGCAGAGACCTTTGCTGTAACTTTGAGCACAAAGTTACCCACAGCCAAAGTAGTAGGTGAGAATCAGTGATGTTTAAGTACCAGGGCACCTTTGTGCTCTCATCTGTCCTGAAGAGAGCTTAAAGGGTTGTGAAGCAGGGAATGAGGTATATTTCCCAGATGTTCATTGTGAGGAGTGCTGGAGAATAGGATACGTAATTCCTCTTCTAAGATGCAGTTATTTATTATATAATAAACAAATGAGAAATAATTAGGGCAAAAGGGGATGGGGCCATTCACGTAGGAAAAACCAGTCTAGTGGTGTGAGTGTTCCCTGGGTGGTTATGGTAAGGGCAGGTAGGATTTGCAGGCAAGCAGAGCTGTGTCAGTCGGGATTGTCATTCAGCCACACAGTGTGCCCCTCACTGATGAATAGACCAAGTGCTCTGGGCCTTCTTGGTTTCCCATGTGGCCCATTAAATGTTGAGTGTTCTGTGGGGCTGTGTCAGTGTGTGGAAGGGAGTCAGGTACAAGGAGCAAATATTGCAATACCCGCAAATCTCTGCTACTAATGCACCCAACCTTGTCCTAGTATTCTCTCTCTAGAAAGCTGTTCAATTGTACTTTGTCTAAGCTAGCACTTTTTCTTCTACAAGTAAAGCAAAAACCACACATGCAAAAGCCTGGTTTGACATTAGTGCTGTGCCTCACTGGCAGGTATTCAACAGTGATCAAACCAGAGTGCCCATAAATAATCTCCTATGCAACCTTGTTGCCTCACTGTAAGGTTTAACATCTAAAGCATTAGTGGAAAATGGAACATATTCAAATGTATCCTGACTGAATCATCCAAACTTTGCCCAGCTGGCAAAGCCTGTAGTTTATTGCCATTTGAGGCACATTATGGCCGCTTCAGTGTTAATTCTGTGACTTGAGACTGCATGTCCCAGCAGTATACGCTCTACCTTGATTCACATAACTTGTGTGTTTTTCTCCTGGAAGCCTAAGAGTCCATTTCAAAACCAAATAATGGTCATCTAATTAAATAGCTGTGTTAAAACATGGTAAAAGTGGCTACAGTTCTGACTGTCAGCCTGCTGCAGGCTGCCTTGCTATAGCTGCTTCATCTGAACAGGCTCATGCTGTCACTGTTTCCCGGCAAGTAAATGGCATAAAATCCACATGGTAGTTTCATTTAGCTATCTGGCAGTTGCTGGCACATCTCTGCTTATGTAGCCTAGTAGATACTGCAGTTATTTTAAATGATCTTAAAATAATTTTCTTCTTTGTAACTTTGGCTTTTGTGACAACTGTCCCTTTTGGGGACAGGAGCCCTCAAGTTTGTTTTCGTAGAAAACAACAGCTACAGATCAAAGACCTAATTTTTTTAGAGTGGGTGGTAATGTGTAGGGTCTCTAGTCAGAGAGGCTTTCTGCATCACTCAGAAGATCAAGTTCAAAAAGAGCCTAAATTCTATGGTGTTTCTCTGCAGAGGAACAAAATATTCCACAATTAGCAGAAATGAGAGGAAAAGGGTTCTTCTGCCCCTGGGACAGGAGTTGTTTGTTGCTGAAATTTCTTGGATGGGGAACTTATGGAATACTGCAGGTGATTAGGAAAGATGCCAGCAGGAAAATTATTTTTTTTTCTGTGCTTTGGGGACTCCTGGTTTGGTTCCCTGCCGTGGCATTGAATTATTTCTGGACATCCATGCGCCTTGGCTCTGTCTGTGAAAGGACTGTAGGAGCGCTCCCTGAGAAGAATAAACTCAGGACTTAATTCACTGATTGATTCACAAGGTGGTTTTTGCCCATCTTGGATGCAAGGCACTTAGCTGGTGCAGAGCCTTGCCTTGGAGTGTTCCCAGTCAGGCCCATGAAGGAGGAACACATGTTGATTCTCCTGAATTTTCCCATCCCTCTTTGGCCTATTTCCTTAACATGGTGGCTCTCAATAACTTTAGCAAGAGCTGTTCTGGAGTTCAGGAGTGTGTCTGTACAGTGCTTCTTAAGTGGGTCTTCATGTGGCTATTGTTTTCTGACAGCTGAAACAGAGAAGGGATCTGCAGATAACTTGGATCTGGCTGGCTTGCCTCCTTGTGCAAAAGAAGCAGATAGTCTGCAGATGACACCACCTTCTCCAGATTCCAGGAAAAAGGCCAGGGGAATCAAGAGGTTATTTGGAAAGTAAGTAGAAGATGAGAAATTACTCTTCTCCAGAGATGGAGTTTGCACAGGGGTTTGCTGGGAATGCATCTTCCCTTTTTCCCCTCTCCAGTGCATGGCTCCGTGGTTTACAGTCTCAAGTGCAGGAGCCAGTATGGCATTTGACGGCAGGTAGAAGAAGAGCTACAAACCCTGTGTAGAAGATCTTGACTACATTGGTTACAGTAGTAGCAGTGTGCCTTTTCCTTAGCCAAATGTGAACATGCTTTCTTCCATTTAAACTAGACTCAAAAGAAGCCAGTCCACCACCTTCAACCCAGATGACATTTCCGAGACGGAGTTCAAAAGAGGAGGGACAAGAGCAACTGCGGGGCCACGACTGGGCTGGTCTCGAGACCTGGGGCAGTCTCACAAGTAAGACAAGTGGCACAAAGCATGCTGGTGCTTGCCTTCCCAGCAGCTCCAATCGAGTGTGGGACCTAAAGAAGAAGGGCAGTGATGAAATGAAATGTCTCCTCTCGTGACAGACAGAAACACGCAGATATAGGCTGTGTCCTCCTTTCAGAGATGATCTTTGTAGGCTTGAGGTTGTTTGCTGGGTGGTGCGGTCCTGCTGCAGAGTGGAGCCTTCCTTGCTCATGGCTTCAGAGTAGTACAGTTGTAAGGCCATCGAAAGCAGGGCATGAGCCCTCACATGGCAATGACAGATATTCCTCTGGTATGTTTTCTGGTGCATTTTGGGGGGTTAAAGGCTAATGTGGAAAATCATGATCTCAATTCGGAGTTTTAGTTGCGCAAGGCAGCAAAGTGGTTGTTTTCAGTGGTATGTATAGACTGTGTTTATTGTGATAGTGGCAAGAGATCAGCAGCAATCAGCACTTCATGGTGCTAACAGCTCAGAATCATAGAATAGAATAGTAGAATGATTTGGTTTGGAAGGGATCTTAAAAATCACCTAGTTCCAACCCCGTGCCACAGACAGGGACACTTTCCACTAGACCAGGTTGCTCAAAGCCCTGTCCAACCTGTCCTTGAATAGAGACATCCTCTTTTTTGTGAGGCTCACAAAGAAGCTGACCACAATGCATGTTCTTCCCCAGAGACTGTCCCAGTTCCCACAACATGACTAATATATTGGGCTTAGGTTTTGGATTTATCATTATGTATGAGAACAGGAGATTTGAGGCATGGGATTAATCAGTCTTTTTCTGGTAAAATCTTCTGTAGTGAGCTGGACATGCCATTCGCAAAGTGGACAAAGGAGCAGGTTTGCAACTGGCTCCAGGACCAAGGGTTAGGCTCTTACATAAGTAATGGCAGACACTGGATACTGTCTGGGCAAACACTTCTGCAAGCTTCTCAGCAGGATCTGGAAAAGGTGAGAAACGTTGGAATCACAAAGCCATTGCTATTTCTGTGCATGTAAATCATGTCTGTAAGGTGTGCCCAGGAAAAATAAAAATAAACCAAGATGAGGTTTTAAAATATTGTCATCTGCAGTGATGCCAGATACTTCTCTTTTTAGTCGAATTGCAATTCTCTGTAATTAAACTAATAATTAAGTGTGATTTCACTTCATTAGGCATGGACATACCAGTTGGCTATGCCACCTTCTAAAAATATGCACGAGAGTGCTTCATTATTGTATGGGTTTGTAGCCTTGATTCATTAGCAGTCATGTATGGTGCAGTTATTTTATGCCTGTGTGAGAAGGGTGTAAAAAGCTGCTGGTTTGGTCTGATTTTATTTTCTGCCCATTTTACACAGAGGAATAAGGATTTGACCACAAGTTGGTCAGTCTCTTTGTATTAAATCATTACAAAGTTGTCCTTTTTCTAAAATTAGAAACAGGAGAAAGAATTGATCCAATTTATACTTTGAATCCACTGTACTCACTATGTGTGAATTTTCAGCTTTTAAAAAAGTCGCTCACCAAATAGCCTGTTTTCTCAGTCAGGCAGTGGGATAATTCAGAGTTGTAGTTACAATACAGCTGGAGTAAGAAAAGTATGATATGCACATAGTGACATGTAATGGTGTTATCAGAGGTAGCATTGGCTAGCAAGCACTGGTGGAAGTGTATATGGGATTGAAGAGGTCCTGGAATGACTGCACTTGCAACTAAACCGAAGAAGGTGTTATGTATTTGGAAGCATTAGTTTTAGTAATTTGTGGGACTTTCATATGCTCTTAACTAAATAAAACTCTTAACCTTACCTGCCTAAGTGGGGGGAAGGAAGTAGTCCCATCAAGCATTTTTCTGAATGCCACATGGTCTATATTGTGGGATTTTTTTAACCTGGTATGAGACTATTATGGCCAATATTCTTGTGCAGTTTGGAATCCACCATATTTTGAAATCAGCCCACCACAGTTAGTAGGCCTTTCCCTAGGGCTGAACATGCACTAAATGATGCCAATACTTAGCAAATAGGAAGTCACCAGCAAATGCTGTGTGTAGTGTGACTCTGAAACCATTTATAATTAGGCAGAGGGAGCAATAAAATACAGTATTGTTTCTAGATTTCTTGTTTTCCTTTCATTCACAGGAGCTTGGGATAAAACACCCATTGCATCGGAAGAAGCTTCAGCTTGCTCTGCAGGCACTTGGATCTGAAGAGGAAAACAATCATGGAAAATTGGATTACCACTGGGTTACCAGTAAGATTTTATTATGTGCTGAAGCAGCAGCTTAGGGGTTCCTAATCATAGCTAACTTGGGGCCCAAAAGGATGAGAACTTGGCTACCACACTAATGTGTTTGTCTGTCTCTGCCTTAGGGTGGCTGGATGACATTGGCCTCCCTCAGTATAAGACCCAGTTTGATGAAGGAAAGGTGGATGGCCGAATGCTCCATTACATGAGCGTGGTAAGTACATTGCTTTTCTTTTTTCTGACATCTTATTCATATTCTTAGTTTCACTCTGCTTTTATGCACATGGGTGTACCTCCAGATAGCTCACTAAAGACCAGGTAAGACTAGAGAGACCCTGTTGTCACTGAGACTATTGTTGCAACTGCAGAGATATATTAAATTCACATAACACCCTCCAACCTCTCCATCCCAACCTTCATGTTCCTCCTGCACTGGACACTGGATCAGATTGCCCAAGGAAGGTGTAGATGCCCTATCCCTGCAGTGTTCAAGGACAAGTTGAATGGGACTTTGAGCAACCTGGTCTAGTGGAAGCTTGGAGGGCTGGGGGCATTGGAACTAGATGATCTTTTAAGGTCTCTTCCAACCCAAACCATTCTATGATTCTGTGAATGGTTCATAAATCAGGTCTTCAAATTTTCTGGATGATCACAGGGAGAATGCTGAGGAAGGTCATAGTGTCAAAGGCATTGCTACTGCTACAAGGATAAGCCAAAATGCTGCATTTGTCTGTGTGCTTCACTGCAGTGTTTAAAGGACCCCTTGAAACTGTAGTGGGTGTCTTGTGTTAAGCTAATGCTAATATCTATAACCTATGGAAAACAGAAGGCCTGATACTGCTGCTCACCTGCAGGTATTTCCTGTATTATTTCCAGCTTTAAAGATACTATCTTACGGTGGAAAAGCAAACATAGTGAGCAAGAGTCCAGACCCACACATGAGAAATGGGCAATCTTGTGCTGAACGTTTGCGTGTGACACTGATGTGCTCAGGCAGTGTTAGTAAGTACACAGAAGTGCAAATTCTGTGGTCACAGTTCATGCAGCTGGGCCTTTGCTGTTCAGGTTGTTATTAATTAGTAGCATCAGGTGTAATTTTTTTCTTCAGTGAGCAAACATTCAGCCTACTTACCTATTCATGTGGGTGCTTAAGTGAAAAAAACCCAAGCCATTTCCTTTGAAGAAGATTCTAGTTTTAAGAGTCAACTTGTTTGAAAACAAGCTACATTTAATAGCTTTTGCATTATGTATTTCAAAATGCTTAGCACCAACGTCAGCATCCCACTTTACTGCCGGTCAGGTAAAGCCAACCAGCAGGTTTCCTTTGTGTAAGGTCTCTGATAGGATGAGGTAAGACCTTTTTTCTTCTCTGGAGACAGAAATGCAAACTGAGCATCTCTAATACTAATTCCTTCTGTATGACAAAGGAGAAATCAATCACACTCTTGTTCTTTCATAACCCTTGCCATGGGCAGACTAAAAGTTACCTTTTTATGCCATATTTGCACATATTTTATGTAGGCTTTCCAATAGCACTGGGAGAAAGCATAAGGTCGATCAGTCTCATTCTTCTCCTGTAAGACAACCGCAGTGCTGCTGAGGAACTGCAGCTGCTGCCCAGGACTGATCTGCCTCATCTACCTGGCATGACTATGCTGTTGAGTCCATTTTCGTCAAAGGTTAAATACTCACTGCTTATGTAGTGGGGTTTGGGGCTTGTACACTAGTATAAAAGAGTAGAGCTTGGTCTTGTGTTAGGAGACATTACTACTACTGTATTAACTGAATGAGAATGAATGTGGGTTAAGCTGCAGCATAGGCTGTAATGGAAGGGAACTTTTGGTATTCAACAGTCAGTCTTTCTTGTGTTAAAAAAGAAAGAAAAGTAACAAGTCAACAGAGAAGGCATGTAGTGCACATATTGTGGCCAAATAAGAGTCCAGTATTCGTAACACATAAGTAACACTAAAACATATTAAGCCAGATTAGCCCTGATACAAGGATGTATAAATGTATCAGCCAACTTACATTGGTGGAGAATTGGACTTCTGAAACACTTCATGTGTGTGTAGTAGTGCCTGTGCAAGGTAGGACCTACCATGACAGTGAGCTGGGGCAAAGGAGACTTAAAGTGAGCCTCTCTGCAATCTGGCTATGGTCGCCTTTTCCATTGTTCCATCATTTGTGACAAGCATTTATGAAAGATTTAGCATTTTCAGTTGTGGAAGACCAACCTGGCACACCTTCTTCTTCTCTGTTTTCATGCTAACCATACAGAATGCCTCAATTTTCAGGGTAATTTATTGTTTTCAGTTAAACTTTTAGCTGGGCATTTGTGGTATTAATACTTTTGGCAGGATTAAATGCAGATGCCAGGTGAGTCTGATGCACTGTGTTTGGAAAGCTGTCCTGGTTCTAAACGGATGGCTGAGGGTGTATCATCTTACCCTCTTCTCTCCTTGTTACCCCAGTTTCCCTACAGAGCTCTATACCCTATTGGGAGAACATCACCCAGAAGTGGGTGTACAGTGCAACATGGGAAGCTTCCATTTTGGGACTGCTGGTTTGATGTTAATCACATGTCTCATATATTAAAACCTTAATCCAGAATGTATCAATCAGATATGTCTTTTTAAGCCAGGGTCTGAAGCACTCTCCTCCAATTGGGTGCTGTTTCCACCAATAAGTATGTTTATGTTTGATTCTCCTTCCTCTTCAACAGGATGACTTGCTGTCCTTGAAAGTTGTCAGTGTCCTTCACCACCTCAGCATCAAGAGAGCCATTCAGGTTTTGAGAATAAATAACTTCGAGCCCAACTGCCTGCGCAGGAGGCCATCTGATGAGGTACTGCCTTAAGATGAAGCTATGAAGAGGAATCCTCTATCTAATTACTCCTGCTCTGCTCTCTCCTTCTATCGCCTCCTTCCTATTTCATTCTGTTTCATTTTCACTTTTCTTTTTCTTATCTTGTTCTTCCAATCTCATGCTCTGCCACTACTACCTCTGACACCACTTACTTTTCTCCACCTGCCATAATCCCAGACTCATGTTTCCCTTGCCAAATCTCCCGCTTCTCTTCTTAACCAACAGCTGGCTGTTTTGGCCTAGTCTCTGATGTGTTGTCTGGAACATAAATCATTGTGAACTCAGTGCACGGTTCCCATAAGTCTTGTGTAACTCTCTAGAATATTGATGGTTGTGTCAAAATGTTCTGTGTAAAAGGGGAGTTTGGCCCTCTTACCAGACAGGAGATTGCCATCAGTTTGTTTTGGAAGCTGGATAGAGCAATGGATGATGAAGCAACTCAGACTCTTGGATTTAGATTCATGATGTGTATCTGCAAGAAAAGCACAGCAGCTCATGGAGCTAGCTAAATTTTCAGTTCTATTGGTAGAAATTCCAAGTAGTCCTAGTGCTCAATGAGTGATCAAATGATGTGAAGCATAATACAAACCTGTCTGCTGTTCAGACCCATGGCCACACTGGTATTATTGCTTCAAGACAGCAATCCAGACAGAGCTGGCTGGTTTTTTCCTCAAGTGCAAGGTGGACTTGCATTCATTAAGGGCAGGAGAGGTTTGTTTCAGTGAAGTCTGGGGCTGGGACAGTTGATATGGGAAGTCTCCTTAAATGTCTGCTCCTCCTGTTCACAGAATAACGTCACACCTTCCGAGGTCACCCAATGGACCAACCATCGTGTGATGGAGTGGTTGCGCTCCGTTGATCTGGCAGAGTATGCACCTAACCTGAGGGGCAGCGGTGTGCATGGGGGACTGATGGTAAGGTTTTTTGGGTTCCTTGTTCCATTTTATCAAAAAAACACATGGCTGAGAATTGCAAGAGCAAAATTCTGATGTTATCTGTGCTGCACACTCTTTATCTTCTTATCCTGCTTAATGAGAAGTCGCTATCAAGATTTAATACCCTTTTTCTTAACAGACATGACTGTCTTGGGCAGAATTAGCATGGGCAGTATGTGTGTATTCTCCTCATAATTTAATTTGTGTGTGGTATTCTCCACCTTGTGTCCTCCAGTGCTGTACACTGCTATTTAGCTGTTAAACAGCCACCGTCTTCCTTCTTAGATCTGGTCCTAGACCTGGATATGTTATTAGTTTGTGAGGAAGGCTTGTTACTTCTGTAAAATTTACAATTTCAGTGTCAAACCAGGATTGGTTTTAATTACCATCACAAACTCCAGACAAGACTTACAGTCACAGAAGTTTGTGGTAGTGATTAAGAGGTATATCCCTGCTCCAAACATTTTACATCTGTTTATTTTCCATGATTCCTCTAGCTATGTTTTCCAGAATTAAAGAGAATGGGGGGTAAACATTTTGTGGCAGCTTCGCACATTACATGAGCTAAAGGTGGATTCATCTGTTCCTTTCCTCTTACCTGCCAATTTTTTTTCTATTTATAACTCAAGAAGGAAAGCCCAGAGGTAGTGTTTTATCAGTCCTTTAGTTAACTCTCTTTTCTCACTCTTTGTTGTGTCTTTCCTCTAATATACAAACAAAAACCGCAAAGCAGTCTTAGGAATTGACCAAGATAGGCATGTCTGTTGGTGTACTTGAGACCTCATCATACAGTACTGTCTTCAGTTGGATTCTCTGTGATTTGATTAATAGGTTTTGGAGCCTCGTTTCAATGTAGAAACCATGGCACAGTTGCTGAACATCCCACCAAACAAAACACTACTGAGACGGCACTTGGCAACTCATTTCAACCTCCTTATTGGTCAGGAGGCCCAGCAGCAGAAACGTGGAGCCATGGAGTCCCCAGACTACGTCCTCTTAACAGCCACTGCCAAAGTAAAGGTAAGTCAGTTGTTCTGGGTTGGTGCATGAGCTTTCAGGCAAGCATTTAGATCTCCATTGTGCTGATTTCATCTGTGTTTGGAGGGCAGTTCAGTAAAATGCAAGAAAAGGGGCTGGCTGCTAATGAAAGATGCGTGAAAGTGTCAAACCCAGATCTGCTATGTTTTGCTTTTTTGACATTCATGTTTGACACATGAATGCACCATACCTCAGCCTCTCACATGCACAGACAAGAGATGGTACTCTTCTTGTCCTTCTGTCTGTCCTGTAAGATGTTTTAGAAGGGAGACTGTTTCTTACTATTTATATGCTCATGGTTTAATGCAGTGGGATTCTGATCTCATTTGTGATCCTTAAATGGTGTTGTCTTAACAATTGTAGAATGAGGGGACACATTCTTTTAGACGCATTTATCATGAAATACAGCTATGTAGAAGATCTTTATTTGTTAGAGTAGTGGGGTTTTGACCACTATTGAAACACCAGTTCAGCAGTAAAAGATCTGTTAATTCTTTGCTGATTGTCTAACTTACTGTCATTTTTCTCTTGTAAGCCAAAGAAACTTGCCTTCAGCAGTTTTGGAAGCCTGAGGAAGAAGAAGCAAGATGATGTGGAAGAGTATGTATGTCCTATGGAGCTGGGACGGGCATCTGGAAGTGGGTCAAAGAAGGGTTTTAAGCCTGGCCTGGATATCCGAGTATATGATGATGATGATTTGGACAGACTGGAGCAGGTAAGCCAGTTCTAGCGGTCTGGAGTCCTTGACTGTGCTGCCAGGTTTGGTGGAAAATATTGCTTTTCCCAGGGAGGCCTTCCTTTTGCTTTGGCCTGCAGTCACACAGCATTACTAACAAAGTGTCTCTCAGCCCAGGAGGTTCAAGCTGTGAATGCAGTGACTTTAGGACCTACTCTCCTGGTGGTGTACACTCCTCCCTTGCTCTGACCATTATTGCTGTAATCAAGCAGTTACATTACGTGCTGCGCTTAATTTCCACTCTGCCATGGCATACAATGAATTTATTATTGATTCAGTATTCACTGTTTTTTTGTAGATGGAAGATTCAGAGGGAACAGTGAGGCAAATAGGAGTGTTTTCTGAAGGCATCAACAACTTGACAGTAAGGCTTAAAAATGGGGTCTGTGGAATAAGATCTCTGTGTCTCTAAGATGGGTATAAACCCCTTGGCAGTCACTAGTATTAAATAGCAATGCAATTTAATACAAATACACTAAGTACAACTTCTCTTTGCTGTTAGTGGCTCTGTCAAGCAGCTGAGTTTTGTAGTTTAGGGAGCAGTTGCTTTGATCAATCTCAGTGTGTGGCAGGCCTTAGTCTTTGGCTAGCCTACTGGTCTCAGAGGGCTGAAATATATAAAGTACAGTGTAAATTATGGATATAATGAAGCCTCATCAAACTCGGGGTTAGTTGAGGTTCTCTGGGTTTTGTATACGGATGGAGGGGAAAAGAAAACTTGGTGCTACAAGAAGATGCTTGCCCATCTTGGCAGGAGGTTCCTCTGGCTGGTGGCCCATGGTCACCAGCCTTCCTCACAGAATCACCACCCTCTGGGGAGGGCAGAGACCAGTGGTTTGCCCTTGGGTGGTGGGTTGCCAACTGAGCGTTGCAGCACATTTTCTGGGTGGAAGCCCAGCTCCAGCCTGTGCTCGCCGAGCCATTTGGGCCAGCAGGCAGCAGCGAGCTGGCTTTTCAGCAGCATGGGTGATAAATGCCCTCATTAGAGCAAAGCAGTGACTGGCAGGGCTGACAGTGGTGTTTGCTGCCAGACACAGAACTGGACCATCCCAAGTGCCTGATTTCAGTTGTGAGGGCCTGAACCTTGACTTTTCCCTCCTTTCCCTTCTAGCACATGTTGAAGGAAGATGAAATGTTTAAAGACTTTGCAACTCGCTCTCCTAGCACCAGTATAACAGATGAGGACTCCAATGTGTGACAGTAACCACCAAGCTCTGGCAAAGGCTCACTTTCGTATGTGCAAGAAACATCATTATTATACATGATGGGCAGCAGATCATGTACATTACATTGCTCTTGCTTCTGTTTCTTAGAAGTAACACTGGGGGCTGGAGAATTTAGGAAAAGTAAAAGGTGCCTACTCTAAAGTTGCCATAAGAAACACCCTGACACTGGTGAATGGTAATTGGTTTTACTATATTTAATGTACAAACTGGTGATTGTGTTTCAGAGTGTTGCATTTGATTTCATGTGGTATGATAGTGCTCCTTTTGCTTATTCATGGCCTCAGATAATACTTTATATTGTTTCAAAATAACAGAAGTTGTTAGGTAGAAGTATTGTGTGTGTAGATATTATGCACAAGCTTTTTCTAGGCTCTCAGCTGAAAATAGATGTTCCTGCTCTTTTTCAAGTTCATTTGTTCAGCACAAATGCTAGTTCTGCCCTTCCTGCAGTATCCAATGTAGAATTTTAATCATCCATGCCCTGCATAAACCCTCAGTAGCTCTTGACTGTTGCTCTTATTTTTATACAGTTTTATAAAAAAAGAAAAAGGAAAAAAGAAGTATATGAAGTACATATAAAAGCAGAAATTTAGATTTTGTGAGAGAGAATGATGGAAAGCTGGAGGTGTGGGGGAAGGGGAGAGGGTTGTAAAAACAATTATGCCAGTTTGCATACCAGCTGGTTACTGGAAAAGGCAGGCTGACCTTCGGAATTGTTTTCTTTCATTGCTTTTTACTTAAATGCACAGTTTAATGATCTTCCATTTGGGATGATGGAACAATTACAAAGCAGGTTTCTTCTAGCAGTGACTCATGCAGGAGCTGCACATTTTAAAACATCTTCTGTCTTGTTCCCAGCAGCAGTAGTTAGAGCATCCAAACAAGGTGATTAACACTTCTGTGCCATAAAAATTTCCTCTGAGTTGAGCGTACTCTGCATATGGAAGACATATTTCTGTGCTGTGACTAACGTAAAGATGGTGTAGTTGCAAAAAAGTATAAAGTTATATAGAGAAATGTATAGGAAATATATTATTTCAGAATATTAAACCTAAGGTGGGACTTTTTCTCCAAAATTCACCTATCGAAATCATTTTACCTTCTCAAAGCACAGCTCCTCTGCTTTTGAAGGTCATCAGATTTTAATAAGTAAGCCAGTGGAAATCTCTTGTCAAACTTTGGTATTGCAAGGTGTCCTAGCCAAAAGCAAATGGCAAAAATGTAACTCTGTTTATTACAGTGGTCATTCGTATGGTGTTGAACGTTGCATGTGTTTAAGCACAATGGCATGAAGCTTCTTTGCTTTGTAAGGGCAAAAAAAGTACATCTGGAATTGTTCCCTGCGATGGTGTGTTGCTGTACCAAACATTTGTGGCTTGTTTTGTTGCTCTCCTTGCTGGAAGTGAGACTGTTCCCAACACATTGCTGGCATGGTGCAAGGGCTGTCAGATTTGTGCTGACTTTGTGGGTGTTTATGAAACACTAATACCAAAGCTAGGAGAAGAAGAAAGGTTCTTACAAGGTTCAGGGTTCAAGGGCTTCCAGGGAGCTCCTGTCATAGATTGGAGACACACTCTAGCATTGTATTATTGTAATTTGATAAGCTGTTGCCAGCCTGGTTCTCTGAAGGATGTGCAGCATAGGCTATTATTTTTGTATCAAGATGAAAACCTTGATGTGGACCAGTTGTGTTATACATAATATTAAGTGCTGCCATTATTGGGGCCTATTGGAGTTATTGGAGCCAGGCAAACAATCTATAATGTATACGTAAAATAGTTTGCGCTGCTTAAGTTATCTACAAACAGATCCCAACTGAAGCTTTATTCAGTATTCCTGATGAATTCCTGTCTGTAAATAATTTGCTGACTGTTGTTTATTCCTCTGCAGTCTTGGGGGTGTTTGAGCCATTTTATTCAGGCAGAAATACCCCATTGTGGAACACCTGCCCTCAGCTTTAGGGTGCAGATGCTTGGGATGGGAATTCAGAGCTCTCTTTCTGTGAATACTCTGTGATATGGTTATTACTCACATGTAAGTTGAGCTTAAGACCCTTCTTTCCCAAATGCTGCAGAAGCACTGGGAAGATATGGTGCAGGCCTCTGAGCTAAAGTATTCCTCCAGATTCGATCTCACTAGTGAATATGACAGGAAAAAATAAGGGGACTGAGTGACATAATATTATGTGCTGAAACAGGCACAAATAGACTCTGATTTCTCTTCAGTCCAGTGCTAGCCTGTCAACAGAGGCAGATGATGGTTTAAGTAAGTCCAGTGTAAGTAGCATTCTGCTCTCAAAAACCCCATTCCTGCATTCACCAGTTGGAAGTCGGGTCATTGCTTCGAAGCTGCCTGTCCTCTGAACCTTGGTTATTTTATGGGGCTGGAATATGAAAGCAAGTGATCAAGTCAGGAAGTTCATATGTGCATGTGCACACAATGATACTGTTGGGGTATTTATATTTGTGTGCGTTTGAAGAGGGCAACATAACTATTGTGTATTGCCACGTAAAATCCAATAAAGTCTGTGGAAAATGCCAAGTGTTTCTGGAAGCTGGTTCCTTTTTAATATAATATCCTTTTTCTCCCATTTTATTTTCATAGGAAGCTTGTTTTGTTCTATTTAAAAGACACATGAGGGAAGAGGGGCAAAATTACGCATTTTTTGTGGATTCAGTTTGATTGTCAATAGTGCCTGCAGAAGGATTCAGCTAACAGCTAAGAAATCAACTATCCTCAGTCTTTTTTCTTATTTCTGGAGTCCAGATTTGAACCATCTCGGGTTGTTTGCTATGGCGTCATGAGGAAGCATTTCCTTGTTGCTCAGTATGTACTCCTCAGGGAGTCTTCACAGGGTGCCAAAGGAAAGACCAGCTCTGGCCCTTCTACCTGTATAGAGCTACTGTCTGTCTGGTCCCACGTGTCATTCCTGTCCCTGTGCCCCCACAGCCCTCATCAGTCATGGAAGCTCCAGCCACTGCATTGTGCTGCTGGGGTGAAGGTATGAATGACGATCAAGGTTTTACCCAGCATAGCCCAGATAACAGACCTGAAAATGCAGGATCCCTGTCTTGTGAGCTTAATTTCTGTGCTTTTGTTAATCAGCAAATGGACATTTCAGTGGAATGAACATTCAGTGAGGATAAACACTTTGAAACCTAGACCATAATAAACTGTTGTTTTCTGTTTTTTACAGTAATGAGGAAAAGATAGATGTGTATCCATCAAGAGCCTATGAAAATTAAACCCAGCTTTTTTTTCTGTTTGTTTAAACTACATACATGCCTCCAAACCTGAGGACTTCTACAGGGCAGCCTGTTCCAGTGCTCTGCCACCCTCAACATAAAGTTCTTCCTCATGCTGAGGTGAAACCTCTTGTGTTTCAGTTTATGGCCGTTGCTCTGTGGGCACTGCCAGGGCACAACTGTAGCAGCAGTTAATACTGGGATACAGGCAACAGGTCATCAGAAAAGACCACTCTGTCATTTCAAGCACCCTGTAGAAGTCCTCAGGTTTGGATGCATATGTTTCTCAGGGTGATTAAAAGAGAAAGGTTGTTTCATGTCCAGGAAACACCCAGTGCCAATAAAATGACTTCTCCGTAATAGTCCTAGAAAGAGATCAAAGGTGATAAGATCAGTCTGGAATGAGATAGCATCAGCTAAAGGAATGGTGCCAGAATTAACAACAAGGAAACAAGCAAAGATTAATTCAGTAGGTGTGAAAGCCACTGGGCCTGTCAGGCTGGTTGCTGTTCAGTCAGCTGCAGAGAAACACACAGGAGGAAGCCTGCCTGCCCTGCAGAACAGCAGTGGGCTCAGCTCTGCCACTGCCAAGCCCTTCAGCTGGAGGGTGGCAAGTAACCATGTGCATGCTAAATAGGCCTGGTTGAACCCAGTGCCTACATAGCCTTTGACAGAATAAGAAGGGACTTCCCCAACGTGGTCTGACTGTGGAAATGACCTCCTGCATGGAAAATGAGCCAGGTCTCACATGAGGACAACCAGCAGAACAAGGCTGAAACTCATCATCTGTGGAGTCTTCCGCCAAGATGTGGTCCACGTATCCCAAAGTCTGAAGAACTACCTTGGATCCCCAGAGCAAATTCCAGCCAGCCACAAACATGCTGAGTGAGATCTTTAGTCATCTTCATCAGCTTCTGCCTGAAAAAGAGAGTGGAGGAATGTATCAGAACCAGCACAATGACCAAGCAGCAGTGTGCCCTGTTTGGGATGGGCAGGATCTCGACCCTGTCTGGAGCTGACAAGCAAATCAAACTTCAGCTTTACAGCTGGCTAAGCTTTTCCATAGCTGAGGTGGTGGAGGATTGCTGCCAATTGCTGCACTGGCAGAGTGCCTCCATAACAGGAGCAGGTTTGAGAAGCTGGTGGAGTTCTGCCGCCTGGTGGGATGGGACTGCCTGGGCTTGTTCATCATATTTGGTGTACGAAGGAAGCCCAAGGACATCTGAGGAGTTGTGCTAGACACCATTGCCAAGGAGGAGCAAAACCACTGCCTGTCGGGCAGGGATGTGCTATGGCAATTTGGCACCAGTGCTGATGGCTTCCTGCCCACTAAAGACATGTTGGAAAACTGCCTTGGCACAAAAACTGGACTGAAGGAGATGGGCAGTGTGTACATAAGTTTCCAGTAAACCACTGGGTACAGCAGTGGCACTCTGCACCCCAGCACCAGAGGCTGTGTGGGGCTCAGCGCTGCCTCTGGCTTTTCTTCTCACACAACATTCCCTCCACCCCTTTAATTCCCACCTGCCCTTCCAACCATCACATTCCCTTGGCTCCTGCAGGAGCCTAGCTGAGTCAGTCTCTCCAGGTTTAAACCAGCATTTAACTGCCAGATAAATGTGTTTATAGAAGGCACATCATTTTTCCAGAACATTTTGTTCACCAGACATTAAGTGTTGGCTGGAGCTGGTGATAGGTTTATCACCCTAAGCCTTTGGGCAATCATGGTAGAGCTGACTCACAGCCTCTGTGGCAACTGTTTTTCCGTAACAGGAGGTTGAGTCTGTAATAAAATGTAATGGTCAAGATTTGCACCTTGCTTGAAGGACATTATCAGAGCACAGAAATGCTGGTTTGGAGATGGGAGCTGGTTCCCAACTAAGAAGTAAAAGCCCTTCCTCTAGAAATGGGCTGTATGAGAAACCTATTACCTGCCGCTTAATAGTAGATCGGTGCCAGGCTCTGGAGGGCTTCAGCACTGTGACTGAAAGGCAGGGGCAGTCCCAGCTGCAAGGCTTGTTTCTGCCAAGTGGCTATGTGAGGGCAAGGACTGGCTGAAGGCAGTGGCAGGTGCAAACAAAACCTGGCCCTGGAGATGCTGGTGGCAGTTTTCACTTCTCATAGCAGCAGCAGCTCCTCACCCTGTATGGCAGAGAGCAGAAGTCTGGAGAAGGCAAAATCGGATCACTTCGAATTTGAGTAGCTCAGTGGCTGGTTGCATTTAGCAACTGATTTATTCCATTTCCCCCTGCTTTTAGTGGCTAGAGGAAGACTTTGGGATTGCACCATTGTAATTACTTTCAGCCACTGTTAGCCAGGGAAGGAAGACCTGATCAGTTGTCACATTGGAAAACTCAACTCTGTAGTGGTCTGAATAGTTTGGTCACTGCAAAGCTCCTCTGCCTGTACTTTTCTTGTAAGTTTAGTCCTTTTATTTAGTAGGAAAAAAGTAATTTCAAAAGCTTATTCACATTTTATCCTCCCGGGGTGTGGGAGATGGAAGAGACAGCAGAGGTGCATTGGTGATTGATCACCCAAGGCAGAAGGAAGGCTGGGAGAAGGGTCTCTGTGTGGCTGAGGGCTAGGATGGGGAAGCTGCAGCAGCTGTGAAATAGAGGCTGTTACTTAGACAGCTTTCCATAGCATAGGTGTGGAGGCTGAAAGGTGAACTGAAATAAAAGCAAGCACACATAGAACTGTGAAAGTTTTTCCAAGTCCTAAATGTAGCTGGGTATGGAGAAGGGAGGCCCTTTGGGTTTAAAATAGGTCATTGCAAGACAGTTGTTTTTAAAGAGCTGCCATCACCGTGGTTTCTTTGTTTGTAGCAGAGGTTTGGTGGGGCAAAGGGGAAAGTTCTGGTGTTTTACATAGAAAGCATGCATAGTTTTATATAGACAACAGATAGTGGGAATATGTGCAATCAATCAGGAGAGTTGTGTTGGCTTGGGGTGTTGGGGTTTTTTTTTCCTGTTTAATGTAACAGCATAACCAATGCTGCAGCAGGAGCGCTTTCATTTTGCATTGATATCTTACTTGTGACTAGTATGTTTCTCTTAAGCTGTTCAGTTCTGCAGGAATACTGTTTCTCTGAAAACTGTTTGGACTTTCTCCTTTGGATGTTTTGCATGCTTTTTTGGTATTGGAAAATTAAAGTGTCTGGACTATGTAGAGTTTGAACTATGACAGTTATACTCTGGGGCCAGTGCCAATGTGATTCATGTCCTCTGAAGTGCCCCTGGTACCTTGGGGACATCATGCAGGCTTGGTGTTTCTCCTGGGAGCCAGGGTAAATTGCCCAGGCAGCGCTACACTCTTCACCTTGTGGGTTTTGGCTCCAGAGCCCAGGCCCTCAGCAGTGGTGGAAACCGGCCCAGGCTCTGTATCATGGCTGATAATGGTGAAGATGACACACAACCAAGTATTTAACAACATAGACTTGACAATGTTCATTTATTCAGCCAAGCTGGAGTCTCAGCTCAGGTGAGTCACAGCCATACCATGTGCTTCTGTAACCACACACACTGATTTACCAGGTAAGGTGCTGACCTCAGGCAGTTTAATCCCATCCTAATTTGTATAATAAGGTTGGTTAGTAAAACCAAAGCGAAGGGTTTGGTCATGTTGTTGTTGTTTTCCTTTAGGCATCATATGCTAATGTATAGTTTAGTATAATGTATAGCTTACATAGTTTAGACTGTAGTTGAGCTCAAGAGGAAGCATAGCTCAAGTGAAGAAAGGCTACCAGAAGAGGAGACTTGCAGCACTGCTGCTGTTGGCTGGTGAGCTTAGCCAGGTAGGTCTTCATAGTAAGAAAAAACCAGAACACCTCACCCCATTCTTTTTAAAGAAACTTTAAGAAGTATGATTAGCTTATCACAGGATGCAGATATGCACCCCACCTGGGTCCACCAGGAGTTCCTGACTCAAGCAGAGAAGATCTGGGCCCCTGGTGCCAAGGTTTTATTATTCCAGATGGTGGCTGGCACAAACCTCCCTCCCCTTTCCTTCCCCTGTGACAAAAAGAGCAGCATGGTTTGTGTACCCCAAGCTGTGTGAACACTGCCTGGCAGAGGCCTTCATCTATAGCCATGCTAGCCCTCAGCCACACAGAGACCCTCCTCCCAGCCTTCCGCCTTGAATGATCCATCACCAATGCACTTCCACTGTCTCTTCCATCTCCCATACCCTGGGAGGATATAAACCCCATTCACTGCTGCCCAGACATTTCCCTTCTGCTGCTGAAAGGACTCTAGTTTCTATAGTTAGCTCAGGAAACTGAAGTAAGCTCCATAAGCTGTGAAGTGAAAGGGACCCATCTCTGGTGAAGCCAAAGCAGCAGCAGCTCTTCTCATCCTGTTTCTCTCAGGAAGCTTTCCACAAAATGCCTTTTATGCAGAAGGTTTGTGTTTCCCCAGCTGCTTTGTAACACGCACCTTGGTGATACTCAGCACGTCCTGTCAGAAAACTGGAGGAACATTCATCTTTTCTGTAAGAGAGAGGAACTGGCTCGAAGAAAATAACTAAGTATGCAAGCCCAACTTTACCACTGACTTGTTCAGATGCTTTAGTGCAGGAGCATAAGCAAAAGGGACTGTGACACAGTTTTGTTTCAGTAGATTATATAAAATCCCTCTTTTTATTTATTAGAACAACCTTATGTTCACAAGAAAGATGTACAAAACAAAGGCAAAAAGAGGAAACTGGAGCAATAGGGAGAAAAACGGAGACAACTTACTCCTTGACTTGCCATCCAAATACAGCTGCTTCCATCACACTCAAACAGAGAAAGAGAGAAGCCCTTGAGTAAACAAATCAAATGGGCTTTCTATTTCCTTTTTTTGAACCTTCCCTTTCTAGTGTTTTACAATTATAGTTGATCTCTTACAGGGTTAAAGATGATGTGCCCAGTAACACACAGGTGACTACCTGCAAGAGACTTTATTTCTTACACAGATGTGAAAGAACAGGCAGTAGTTGAATAAGCAGAGTAAGTAACACAAAATAATCAATGTGTGATCAGTTACAGTTATTTTTTCACAAGAAAACTTCACTGAATACACTGATGAGAAAAATCTGTGCGTATCCCACAACGATGTAAATCAGCAGCAACATAATTTCTCTTGTATTTCTGGTTTTTACCTCCTAAGAAGGGACTGAAACTTACTTGAGTGTGAACTTTGGAACACAGTATTTATTAAAGAACAAGTTTCAGAAGTACACATCAAAAATTCAAGACTTCAGAGGCAAGCATCTAATTAATGAAAATAACAACAGTATTATCCATCTGAGGTTCCTTACATTAACTGTAGTATCTTTTTCTCCTCTTAATTCATGCTTAAAGTTAACCTTTTAACTGCACAGTACCCATTTGTCGTACAGGCACAAAAGAAAACCTGGCAAACTAGAACCTCAAATACCTACCCAAATCTTTAACAAAATGGTATTACACACCAACACTTGCAGCTAACTAGCACCCACGTGACTTCACATCTGACTAAACATCCTTTCAATCACTCTGATTCCATCACGAGAACATGGTTTTTAGTTTCATAGGTTCCTTCCTTGCAGGACAGATCTAATCTCAGCAGCATCTCCATTACTTAGAAGTGGAAGGTTCCACACACAAGATGCCTTGAGTTTCCTAAAGACTAGGGGAAAGGCTGCTGTAAAAAGAAGTATATTAAATTAAAAATAAAAAATCAGAGCTATAGTAAACAGCATGTAAGAAACAGGTTTAGGTTCAGTGAGACATTTGACTTTGCTGTCAGTTTGGTGACTTTTAAGGCTGTTCCCATGCATCCTTACCACGCAAAACCCTTTGGAGCTTTGCCTGAGCAAACCACACGGGTGAGTCCCCCCGCTGTATGCATACTGCATCTGAGGCTGCCCTACCTGCTTGAAACCCACCCTGGCAGTGAAACCACACCCACCTCTGGGAAACAAGAAACTAGAACCAGATCCAGTTCTCACCCCGCGTTTTTTTCACTGTGCAGGACACACGGAACTACTTTGTACTCGTACAGCATCATCCGCTATTAAAAAGTAAACACAAACATTAGTATCTTTTTTCCAGTATTCCACACACATACAAGCAAAAGATTCCAGCTATTTGTGGAACACTACATAAAGCCATCTGTTTCCTCTAGTTTCTTTCACTGCCCAGGGATGAGAACTGTGACCAGCTGGAAAAGTGTCTGCAGTATCGAGAGGCTATTCCAAAATACAAAGGAAACAAGTTTTGTATCGCTGCCTACCTCTCTGTTTTGATTAACAAGGCAGTTTGAGCAACTGCAATAAATGGTTAATTATCCTTCACCTGAACAAGTATTCTTAGGCTCCTGATGCTACAAAGATTATGCATCAAGGCAAACATTCCTGGCCCTCATACTGTGAAATCTCTGTAAGGATTAAAATTTGGCTTAAGCAAAGAGAATAATCCAGTACATTCTATATATATTCATACTCCATCCCAAATAAAATACTGGGTGTGCACAGTGTTAGGAAGGAGGGTATTACTGCCACTTTTTAAGAAGTAAATGAGTGTTTACTGCCCTAAGCAGCTATGCTGTCCTCCCCTGAGATGGAGTTCACAAGGCAAGCGAGCATTGGGCACCAACTACCTTTCCACAATACAGTTGTTTCTGTGCAACACTCAGCAGGTTTGGTAGAGTTGAGCTTAAGTGTCTCAGTTGCCAGAGATTCAGAAAAAAATGAAGCATTTTTAATGTAAATGTAGCTTCCCAGCACTGTGCATCAGCAATCTCTGTAACTCTGCCCTGTTCCCCATTAAACGTGTTTTCTTCCTTTCTACACAAGACCAGTGAATTATCAGCCTTCTTTAGAAGGAGAACCTCATGTCCTTAGTGTAGCCCAGTTTGTCCAGGTTGGGAATGCAAGCATACTGGATCATTGGAGGAGGTCCACACATAAGGATCAGAACATCATTCTGAGGTGGGGGCAGGTGTTCTCTGATCATGTCTTGGTTCACAAATCCTTGGCTGTACTCCCAACCTGTTAAGAAAATTAAAGAAGGGGAAAGGGAATGAGGGAAAGAGGAGGAAATTACAGATATGTCACTTTAGAATGAAGCGTGGGGGCTTGGGGTTATTTTTAGTAACATTCTGGACTGTAGCATTTGTACACTCCACTGGCACAGTGTCCTCAAGTTATGCTACACAGAAAATCCGCCAGCTCCGCTTTTAAGATGCAAAACTGATGTATGGAGAAAACAGCAGCTAGCTTCTATTAAAATACCTGCTAAAAGCCCCAGGGAAATCTCAAGCAGAGCTGTGAACAGAATGTGAATCCCTTTCGCTCCAGCACTATGAAGTAACATCCACCCTCTTCACCCCACTGTTTACTAGTCCACTAGGGGAAATCTACCTGATGAAGTTGCTCCCAGCTGGAACACTCAGAGTGCCATTAGTTAATACTAGGATTCAAGTTTACTCCTTGCATCCCCCACCCTGGATACAAAAAGCTGCCAACCTAAACCTTTGGACACAGGAGGACCGACAGTTTTCTCCAACAGGTTATCCAAAAATTTCCAGTTTTGGTTCATCTCCACATATGGCAGTGAAAGTCTGCACAACAATGTTGGGGGGTGGGGGGGTCTAAGGAGAAAGTTTTATTGCAACTGCTAAGATCAGTTCACACATATGAAAGAAAAGGAACAGTAATTAGAAATTCCAGGATTCTCCAGTTACTGCAGAAGATGACATGACAGCAACAGATTGTAGGGAAGCCAAGACCTTTCTCCCAACCCCACTGGAGGTGTACACTTGGTTACAAGGTAAGAGAAGGCATATGGTTTCTGCTTCTTTTTCTCAAACCACCACTGAATAGGAATGTTAATCTATCTTAATGTGGGTGAGCATGATGAGGAGGGGTAAGATAGGAAAATGACAAGGAATTACACGGAAACTACTATTAGGCCTTTTCACAACGGCAGTAAGCATTTAGCCTTTATTTCCGCAAACTTGCACAGCTGAGGGAAGCACATTCAGCTACCACATCCTCTTACCTAGACCAGCCAACTGTATCTCATTATCTTTAAAGCTGAACTGAATCAAGCTGGAACAGTATTTCCAGTGAAAAGCACTGTTAATACAAAGGTAATTCCGTTGCCTAGAAGAGCAGCTACAATGAACTGCCTGTCATACAATGACAGCTAGGTAGGAGTCTGCACTTAGCCACATCTCTGCGAAACACAGTGCCTCTGACACTCCCACTGCAGCTGTCTTAATGCATGCTCTAAACATGAGACAGTAAGATAACACGTTGTATTTATGTCTGTGGGGAAGGAGAAAGGAAGGTCACCTTCCAGAGTAAATAATAGTAAATACTCAGGTGTAGTCATGGGAGGAACACTGCACTACCGTTACCTGAGGTGAGCCTTATAGCTTTGGAAATGCTGCCTGATTACACCTGAGAGTTTCTGTGCATCTCTGTGTGAAGAATGCTGCTACTGGATGCATTCATACACGACACATTAAGCAAGAAAGGAGCTCAGAAATATGCACACAATATAGGATGTCTCCTGGCAAACACATGCATTAATACTCGTAACTTAAGCTTCAGTGAAAGTAGCATATTAGCTCTTACTTTCAGGTGCTCTGTCCAGTGTGTACCAACACTTAAAGCGACCGGGATTCTGAACCTGGATCTCCTCTAGCTCGGAACGTAACAGGATATCCTTCTCAGTCTGCAGGATAAGAGAAACAACGATTATGCTCTGCTTTCCCACAGCCCTGTGAGATGGAACACATTATTCAACTCTATTTCACAGGCTGAAAAGAGCAAACACAAGTTATTTCTATGACTATCCTGTGACAGAGCTAACAAAAAGGTTCATAACATTCCCAAATCCTGATCACGCAATGCAGTCCCCCTAAAAAATAAAACAAAGGAAAACCTCTAACAGAACACAGAGCCTTGTTCAGGGAACTAGTGGTAGCATAAGAAGAGTAAAGCCCTCTTTTAGCGCTCCTATTACAAAAGCAACTTTAATCACAAAACTAACCATGACTGTTCACAAGTATCTCCCTAGACCTCCATATCATGCCATTCAGTCAGGAAACTGCCAGGTTCTTCACCTATGCCACTTCAAGGTTCATCAGCACTGCCAGCTGGGGGGTGCCTGGTTTTTAAACAGGATGTGGAACAAATGACCAGAAGGGTATTGAGCTCTGACTGGAACAATAAAGGCTACCCAGGGTACCAAGTTCTGTTCCTCCATGATGCAACATCACTGAAGGACAAAAGAAAGTCTTATTCCCTTAAGAGCAGCTGCAGTTTGTGAAGGACAGAAAAGGGTATAGACTAAAAGTGGTACCATCCTCTGCAGCCTTAGTGATTTGGCACTGAGGACACCACCATGTCTGTAACTGTGGGAGTAAGGAGGAATGTGCCAGCCACTATTGCTGAGAAGGTGCCTATTTCTGGCTCTGTAGTTGCACGTGTTCCAGAAAAGCTACTACGGGGTCTGATCAATTCAGAGCATGCTGGTCAGAAGCACTGTATGAGCCCATGTACACTGCCATCTGTAATCCAACACAGCTTTTTCAGGAGGGACAAAATAAATGTGTGTTCTGACAACCTTTAAAAAAAAAAAACAAAACCAAACCCAAGCCAATCATATTTTAAACTATTAAAAATACTAAAACCATCTAGTCTGCAGGCTTTTCTGACTGGCCATTTGTCATAAGGCTGCTTTATATTTGTGCAGTTATGGGGTACAAGGACTCTTTAAAGCCAAGGACCGATGTTTAAACAAGCTGTCACTAATATGCAGGCAACTATTCTTCAAGTCCTCCCTGCAAGAAGCAACAGGCAACAGTATGTCACTGAAGCAGTTCTAGCCCTGTATTAGTCACTCTGAATGACTCATGGCAAATCCTGGTCTTCTTGCCCTTACACTGACTGCACTTTATGCCAATGCTTAGGGCTCAGCAGAAACCAGCTGCTGCAGCATCACCAGCCAGCACCAGAGGGCACCGGCAGGACGCTTAAGGAGCTGCTTTACAGCAGTAAAAGGTCAGAACAGGGTGCCTGTTTGCACCTGCATCACAGCTTCTGGGTAGAAAAATCTTGGGTTTATAGTTCAGATGTGGCACAAAGAAAATAAGCAATGACAGAGGAAAACTTAAAGAAGATAATAAACCACAGGCAGGAAGTAAGGTTCATCACAAAAAATGGCTCATATTCCAAAACCAAATATTCATTATGATGGAGAAATTTAAAAGCAAAGGATTAACATCAGAAAAATAATCAGGGAAAGAAGAGGTGTTGCAGTTCAGCAGCACACCACCATTTGGGTTGCCTGGTCACTGAAGCACAGCAGTACGATAAACTTCAAAGTGCAATAGAAACGCATGAAGAACTGACAAAAGGAATGGAAATTAAAGGCAACAGCCATGCAGAATCACAGCACCCATAGCTGAGGGAGTCAAGTGTTAAACTTCAGCTTCACCTAAGGTGTTGTCAAACAGAAGTTTCCACATACAAACCCTGGTGCAAAGCTGGGGAGTTACAATTGCTGAAGGAGACACATGTCCACCTCTTTCATGTTTCCACTCACAAAGACAGCTCTGAAAGCCTGCCCAAAATATTAACAATTTGCACAAAGGAATGCAGAGTTTTGAAACATTTATAAACTGAATTAGAAACAGAAACAGTGAGACATAGGAAAGGAAGCATTAGCTGGGAGGAAAGTGACATTTCTTAGTAACACTAAACCCACAATTCATTACAGTCCTTTTATATGGGAAATTCACGACATTTCAGTTCACTTCTCCCCTCAGGGTTTGTATTCTTGCACCAGGCTTTCTCAGCAGGAATTTCATTTGCTGGGTGAAGTTCTGTTAGTTAATTAAAACGTTATAAACAGAACAAAGGACAGAATTACCTGGTTAGCAAACAGCAGCTGACAAATGGTAGGGTCATCTTTGTCTTTCGCGATTGCTCGAATGATCTGCAGCATAGGTGTTATCCCTGAAAGAGAAAGGCAGGCCAATGATGTGAGAGTGCAAAGGAGTGAGCAAGTGAACATATGAAAGAAAACAGGTACAAATACATCTACCAGATGCCAGAAGCCGTGGATGAATTTTACGTACCAGTCCCACCTGCAATCATCCCCACATATTTCACTGTCTTAGTAACTGGTTCAGCTTTCTTTTCAGGCCGAATAGCAAATGTGCCTGGAGAGAGAAGATGGAAAACATTAAAACATGCAGGACACAGTGCCTGTGATCCCTTCCCAGCATGTTCAGCTGACTCTGTTTCAGCCCTGTCACCCTGTTTTCCCTCTATAAAGCAGGAGCAGGAAACAGACAAAGGCGAAGATGTCACAAATTAAAACAAATCCTGAAAGATAATGAGTGCCTGCAAGACATGATGATAGCATCAGACACCGACATGTGTTGTTACTTATTCCTGCCTACATCATCAAGTCATCACTACATGTATTTCTATTTGTTCATGTCCCAAATCACCAGTGATACTGGTGATACCCGGATTCTGAAAACAGTTCTACACAAAGGAATCAATCTGCTCAGAGTTTATCTGCCCCATGCAAATTATTTTAAGGGAAAATCAAAATATGCAGGGTGTATTTTTGTATATTTATATCCTCTTTTTGAGCTTATGTGCCAGTTTCAGCCAAATATGACAGTTTGAAATTTCCCAAAATGCTGTATTTGTTGTATTCACACCTCTCTTCATCCAGGATAATATGAACACAACATGCAAACTCTGGAAAAACACTTGTCTGAGTTCTGCTGCTCACAAAGCTGCCAGAAGGTTTTTATGACACATTTGTGGCTGCACTATGCTGAAGTGAGGTATTTTATATGACATAATAGTACTTCCTACTGATAATGTTAATTTTCATTCGAGATATTAGCATTGGACAGCACAAACATAAAGTGTTTTTATCAGCGTACAAATTATGTCCATATAAGCAAGCACAGTATTCCCTTATTTGAGAACAGTATGATTAACAAGTACTTCCATAGTCATATAACAAACCCCTCAAGATGGCTATTGATTTAATTAAGGTATTAGCAATTTTTTTTATGCAGAGATGCTAACAACAGCAAAGAATACCCACGTCTAGTGGGAGAGAGCAAGTATGCTGAGAGTACCAGACCAAATTATAAACAGAGGTGACAGGTAACATTCAGTTCATGCACCATCTGCAATTAAAATGTAGCCAACAGAGATTCTGCTCCTCTGCTCTCATGAGACCCCACCTGGAGTACTGCAACCAGCTCTGGAGATCTCAGCATAGGAAAGACATGGACCTGTTCAAGTGGGTCCAGAGGAGGGCCATAAAAATGGTGAGAGGAATGAAACACCTCTCCTGTGAGAAAAGGCTGAAAAAGTTGGGCTTGGAGAAGCCTTCAGGGAGACCTTATTGCTGTATTTCAGTAGTTAAAGGAGCATATAAGAAAGATGTGGACATGCTTGTTAGCAGGACCTGTTGTGACAGAACAAGGGGTAATGGTTTTAAACTAAAAGAGGTTAGATTTAGACTAGATATAAGAAAGACATTTTTGTTACAGTGAGTGTGATGAAACACTGGCACAGGTTGCCCAGGTAGATGCCCCATCCCTGGAAACACTGAAGGTCAGGTCAGACAGAGCTGAAAAATCTGATCTAATTGAAGATGCCCCTGCTCATTGCAGAGGGACTGGACTAGACAATTCTCAAAGGTCCTTGTCAACCCAAACCATTCTATGATTCTATGATGCTATACAGACTTGAACCCAGCTGGAAAAAATGTGATCAGTATTACTATTGTTTTATAATGATTTTTTTTTCTGCATGGTTTAGTCTGGACTAATTATATATTCCAAGTCAGCCTTACCTTTTCCTTTATAGACAAGTAGGCCACTTGGTCCTCTGAAGTCAATAGTATCCCCTATTTTCAGGCTGTCTAAGTATTGAGACATCTTCCCTCCATCAGGAAACTTCGGATGGATACCCCTGAAGTAGATCTGTTAAAAATAACAACAAAGCAATTTATCTCACAGCTCAAAGATGGGCATTTCCCTTCAAATATTTAAGTATCCATATTCCTTGTGCACAGAACACAATTACTACATAAAGAAATGCTTTCAACGCAGAACTGCCTGACAATAAAAGAGAAGCACCGAGTTTTCTGAAAAGGATTAAAATGCCTCTCTTGCCCCAGTTTTAATCAGATTGGACACAGACTGGCAATTTCTCCACTGTATTTCTGTAACATAGAACATATCTCTAAACAATCAACCTAACTTCTGAGAAAGATCCCTGGCAGCTCAGTTGCAAAGGGATATACCCAAACATCGCTCTTCTGATGCCAACTGTTTGCATCTCAAAGTCAGAGTAACAAAAAAAGTGCATACCAACTAATGGAATATTCAACCATTCACCAATAGGTATCAGTGGGCATAGTCACATTGCTGGAACTCTGCTGGGGTTTTTTGTTTTAAATTCCATGGATGTGAAAGGGTTCAAGCTGAGACTAGCTACATTTTCACAAGACCAGCATCATTTGCATGCGTGGAGAGCCACACTGGGAAGGAGACTCTGAAATGTTACTCTTTAGGTCAAAGATTTACATTTTTCCCTTGTCATGTCTTCACCACCATGCTCATGAAGATAAGTAGGTAGTAAAAGACAAATTCATGTCCGGTTTCACAATAAATGAATAAATTGTTATTAGTTGTAAAGAAGAAAAAAAAAAACATGCGTAAAATCCTAAGAAAATCCAATGCAGATATTCAGGTTTTAAACTTTTGTCAGCTTTAAATGTATCTGCTTAGTCCAGCTACCAAGAGACAAAACCCAAGTACATTATCACAAGACTCAAAACCACATTCTTGCCAATTAAATCAGTCATTCACTGTGTCTGGATCAGTAACAATAATGATCACCACTCTTAATGATCGTAATGACCATGTTACATTCACTTCAGAAGAAACTGGTAGCTCAGGCCAGGTTAATTCCTTGTTTCGGAAGGATTAAAAATGTGTGTACACATCTGCAGGTCTACAAAGCTTTTGGAAAACTGCAATATGCAAACACAGAAAATTACGCAGCATCTCATGAGATACACTCACTGCAGAAGTGCTTGCAAAATGCCATATGGATTGTAGGTAACTCCAGATCTCTTGTTAAAACAGTGGAAGTCTGCAGTGCCACACACCTGAACAGAAGTCAGCACATCAGACTTCACATAGTACTGCAAGTGTAAAGGTGGGGTCAGAAGCTGCCCAGCCTGGTAAAAGAGCGTGACATTCTCACCTTGACAACAAGATCCACAAACCCCTTGTCATCATCACTGGAAACTGGAGTGTAAGGTCTCACAACCAGAGCTCCATCAATCCGTGCAGACAGGTGGATATGCTGTCCTGTGTGGAGGGAAGAGAAAAAGCAGTTTGCTTTCAAAGGATTTTTCTTTTGGTGGATGTACTAATTTGGTACAGACTGCAAACTCTGTGTTAAAGTTGTCCTAACAACCCTGTTTTGGGGAGCCACTTTTTCTTCTCTCATGGTCCTGGAATGTAGCACCTTGCACATTCAACCACGCACAGATTCTATCTGTAAGGGCAGACAACGTTGCTGATAATTTTATATGTTAGTCATATCTGTTCTAATGGCTTTTACAGTTCCCAAAGCTCTAACTGTATGTGAGATCTTGCAAAAGATGTGGCATGTCTCTCCCATGCTGGCAAGTAAAGGGACTCTAGAGGGGAAAACTGTCAAGTTCTGTTCACACTTCTTTATTAACATGTTAGTTATAAACTGTTAAAAGTTTTGTTACAACCGAGTTTATAACTGTACTTACTTTGACCACAGACGGCTCATTCTATCAGGAGGCCTTCTAGCCACCATTGCTCAGGCTGCCTAGACATAAAGCACTATTCTAACTCTGCTATTTCTCCAGCTTAATATTTGAATGCAGTGATCACATTTCAATCTGTCACACATTCACTGAACTCTCTACAGTTTCCTTTCTCAATGTCCACATTTTTGATGAAAAAACCCACCTAGAATCAACTCTTTTGAAAGGGTTTCCTATAAAATTCCAACATCCTGAAGAGACCTAAGTGAAGAATACATAGGGGGGAGGATTTGGTCTTTGTTACTTTGTCATCACCATGTCAACAGAACAAACTACTTCTTAAGATAGAATGCAGCTCTCCAAAGATGGTGCAGTTCGTTTGTCTGCTATTGGAACACAAACTGGGGATTTTACCAGTTTGCCAAGCCAGAGGACTGAAGATGTGCTACCTGGTGACTTGGGAAATGAGCAACCATAGCTCCCTTGAAGACATCATGTAAAGGTGATTCAAATAACCCTCTCAGCAAAACCTACACAGATCTGGTACCATTCATGTTTCCTGCTAGGGAAGACCTGAAGGCAGCTGCAGCAGCAGCCTCCCATTTTATTTCCAGGCTAGGAGCGGCCTCACCACTCCCTCCTCCAGGAAGAGACCCATGGTGACCACTGCAGAGAGTGAACCCAGGCAGACAGGACTACTGCTGGTGCATGTCTCACAACAACTGGTGCAAATCCCAAAAAGGTGCTCTACCCAAAGGAAAAACATGCCTTAGGCTCTTACTTGTTACAGCTCTACCCCACCCTGACAAGGCAGCAGCAGGCAGCCTCCCCATGGGGCCACACACATTCCCACTCTTACTCAGAGTGAGTCACTTTTCCTGTAACACCCCAGCTGGCAGTAGAAACAAAACACTGGTGCTGTACTAAAGATGCAGAGTGCACACAGTATCTGTCTTACGGCTGCCACGTCTGCTGCTCCCAGGTGCTTTCACCACCCTTACCAGCTTTCAGTTCTCCTTGTCAAGTCTCTTCCCAAGTAAACCACTCACTCAGTCACCAACAGATTAGACCATGCAGAGGACCTTAGGGAGCATGACTGTGCTGCTCCTGGGATTGTGCAGGGTCAGGGACATTCCTTCTCGAGCTATGCTGAAGTAACACTCTGATTCGCCCTGACCTTACTAAAACACTGGAGGAAGCCATGGCATGCAGCAGGCCAAATTCACCCCAGATAGCTTCTTTTCTGTTAGCATGCAGGACAAGAACAATTAGAGGTGAGATGGCTTACTCCTCAATGTTCATCAAGGGGCAAGGGCAGGAAATTAGCTTTGACCACATGGCTACTTAGTGGGATCAAGAAAGTAACATATCCCAAACAACAGGGAACCTAAACACTACGGACTGTAATGCTGGAAAGGTGCTATAGGACTACCATGAAACACCTGATTCACAGATCATTGCAACAAGTTGCTAAAGCAGAAGTCCCTATTAAATACAAGTGATAATTAAATGTTCTTTACATAAGCAGTAAGAAACAACAGCACTAAGCTATTATGGAAGGCAATATATCACATGGCAACGCCTAAGGAAACATCTACTGCATGGTGATTAAGAAGTTCCATGAGACTGGCTGCAAATTCAGAAGTGACTAGATCATCTGGTAAACCACATGCGTTAGAGGAGAATTTGCAGAGAGCATGGCTTCAAGGGATGGAAAGGGACTACTGAGGCCAAGTACCATGGGAATAACACACACTGGAATGTTGAGACTGGAAAAACTAAGTAAAGACCAATGTTTGTTTCTACTGTCTTCACAGAAACAAGCTGGATGTATACCCTCTGTAAGTACACAAGAGTTCAGGCCCTACAGATGACTCACAGCATGAGGATAATCTTGCAAAGCTCTTAAATACTAGCTCAAACTATGTGGACAGTATTCAAAAGTTCAAAATGTAGGGAAAAAAGTCCCTCCAAAATCTCTCACAATATAATTAACCACATGTGGATTCTCAGGAAGGACAGACAGCACATACCTAGAGGAAGGCCCAGAACATGATCTATGGAAGGGAGAGCAAATCGGAATCTTCTTGTGTCATGACTAACTTCCTGAAAGAAGAAAATTAACAGAACAGTCAGCTATGCTGCTGGGATTCAATTCTTGTGATTTCACTTGTAAAACCAATGCACTGCTCTGGCTTCCTGCGGGACTATCTGGGGGAGAGCAGCATCCTAACTGAAATTTTTGCATAACGCAAACACAAACTCCTCTGAACATGGCAATCCTGCAGAGGTCAACTCTTCATTCAAACTCCCTGAAAACTTAACTTTAACTCAAGATATTTTAGAAGCAACACAGAAATAAAATAGAAATAAAGCAGATGAATGCAAGTACCATTTTGCATATTTACATGTGAATAGCAAAACTTAGTAACATACTCATATGCAGATTGAAACTAAACTATAACTTTCTATATAGTATGAACATTTACACTGCCTTTTGCAAGAAGGCCACTGGACAGAAATTAGTCAGTTCTTCAATTCTCATTTAGGTTTAAATATATGTGAGTTCAAGGCCAAAAGATTTTATTTTGATGCATTAAAATCAGATGAATTAACTGTTTCAGAAAACTAGTGGCTATCAAGATGATTATGAAGTAGCAACCTGGTCCCCTCTGCTATGCTAAGAGCCTTAAAAATATCTGCTCCATAAAAATGGAGTTAATACTTAATTAAAATTTAAAAGAGCCTCTATTTAGATAAGTACTTTATTATAAAATTATGACAATACATTTACCAGGAATGTTGTAACTTGAATAAAAGTTTGGTAATGAGTAAATAAAATGCTGGGTTTTATCCTGTATAAGTTTTATCTCTTAAAAATCAGGTGACATTCATGGGATTGAAAAAGTCAGAAAAAACATAAAGAGACAACATATAGCCTAATTCCTCGTCCAGTTTCTTTCTTTAAAGCCCTATGGGAAATAATAACCCTTCTAAAGAAAATTTCACAAACATCCTAGAAAATACTGTAGCCCTTTTTTAAGGGAAATGCTAAACAAAGAAGGGAACTGAGTGGAAGTCTAAAAAGAGCTTCTCCGTACTTGCATCTATACAGGAACAGTAACTGCCATTAGTTAATCCACCTAGACAGCTAAGGTGGACTTAACAGTGCTGCTCTCACACTGACCACTGCTGTTTCTGTATGAAGATTTCAGCACCAGCTAGGCCACTTCAAAGCTGGATTTTGACAATAAATGCTTCATCTTAAGGTGCTGTCTTTGCTCAAAGCCCCGTCCAACCTGGCCTGAATCAGAAGTTTTGAAGATCAGAGTGTCTGCACCAGATTTTTGGCAAGACGTTAGAAGATATTAGCACTTATTGTACCAGGTTGTCATTTTTCAAAACTAACTTCTGTTTCCAAGACACATTTTCTGTTCAGGACAAAAATTACAAACACTCATGAGTCAAATATTCCCAGCTGATCAAGGTACCACAAGCAGCAACATCTGACCTGGCTATGCAAGAGCTGTTCCCAAGATTTAAAAAAAGCCATATCAAAATAACAGGGTGAGGAGAAAAAAAATCAGTAATTTATTAAAAAATAAAAATCAAGTGAACTGTGACTTCTCTTCTGTTATAATTACTACAGCAGAAACCTACAAGTAGCTTGATTCTCAGAGGTATGCGCACTGCCTCAAGTTTCCCTCCCCTCCTGTGGGTCAGACAAGACTGTACCTGCAACCAGGTGCTACAGCTCTCATGAAAAAGTGGTGAGTATATAATAACAGCATTGTTGCGGTACACATGGGAAATAAATTCAGGGGAAGCTTTCAATTCCCACAAAGCCCAGGATTCAGAATGACAGTAATCCTTTGCTTTGACAAACAGAACAAATGAAAGCCAAACTGTCAGTGCACTCCCTACACCTCAAACAAAGCTCTGTTCCAGTCCTTTTCTGGTAACTTTCTGACTAGTTCATTGATTTCAAAAGTCAACACTACAAATATCTTCAGGTGTGATTTCACACCAGAAAAGCCAAGACTTCTACCTCATGCTTTTGATGGTGAGTTTATCCAAGGGAAATCTGGACTTTTCACCTTTTATGGCTTCGGCCTCCTTCCCTCAAGTTGAGTCCCCCACTGAAAGCATCATGACTTCCATCTAGCAACCTAGTTGAGCAGCCTGGGAGATACAGAATGGCTTCTACTTTTATCAGAGAGAAAAAGAAGCTGAAACAGCTCAGGTACTGTCAGGACTACAGCTTTTAAACATCTTTCTTCCTGTAACACATTAGAATACACAAATCCAGTAACAGGAATCAGTATCAACACAGGTCTGACAACTACTATGCTGAACACTACTGACCATGAAAAAACTGCCTGCTCTGCCTGACAGCATAACCCTGCCTTAGAGAGAACTCAGCAGCGCAGAGTGTAGGAATTTCTGCTGATGTACTACATGACATGAGACATGTGACAGAAACTCCCAGTCTAGTCATTTCTAAAACAGATTTCTCTACTTCATCTTGCTTGGAAAGAAGCTCCTTGCAGAAATGCAGATCTCGTTTATATCGAGCAACGAGCATTTATAAACAATTTACTTAAAATGCAAGTATTCACCCTGCTGCAACATCACCCAAGATCTAAGAAGCTACAAGCATTTCGCAGTATCCATGGAGAGGGCATGCTCAGCACTGTACATGCACTTACCTCCTTATCAATCAGCCTCAATGCATATTTCACTTCAGGATCCTGCAGAGTAATTGCAGGACGGGGATTCCTGAAAAACTTCTGGAAGATGGTGTAGATGAGCTTTAATGGGTATGTCACAACCCATCCCAACTGCAGTGATACAGAAAGAGTGTTAGACACATGTGCATAACAAGAGAAAGTTGTTTTTTATTTTGATGAGAAAGAATACAGTAGTTTGACATGACAATCTAACCCCCAGAAAAAACATGTTTCTTTGTACTAATATGAGAAGGAAGAGAAGGTATTTAAAAATACACCAGCTACTTTAACAGTTTGCTTAATAAATACCTAGTGTTATTACTCCTATGTTGAGGTACTTGGCATACCAGGAGGCCTGCCAAACCTGGACACTTGCAGAAGTGAGGCTGTCACAGCTCCATGTCCTTGCTAACAGTTGGTCCCCACATCCAGCTGTTAGCAAGGCTGAGTATGTATGCCCAGCAGGCACAGACACACATACAGAACATGTGCCCAAATATACATGTGGCTGGACACACTGATCAACACAGACACATTCACACAAACAGCACCAATGGCTGTCATCCTGATCCCCTCCCTGACTGATCAGGGATAAAAGACATCCCATAAGCATGTGTACACAGTGAATTTACCAGTAGCTGGCTTAGTCCTCAGAGCTGCTGTCCCCAGACTGCAGTCCCCCCAGTTGCTCACTTCTTTGCGTGTGTTGCTCTCACACAGACCCCTTCACACACCATCACAAGCACTGTGGTATAACCCATCAAGATACACACACACACCTGGCTCCCAGGCCATCTCACTCAGTTACTGGTTAGTCCAGCTTATCTTTGCTAGCCATCACACACTCATGGTGGGTGCTGGCACCACAGACACACAGGCCCTCTGGCCCATGGTCTGGCTCCAGGCACTGGCACTTACACCCCCACAAAGATCCATGCATGCAGAGCAGTATCCCTTCCCCAGGAAAGCAGCTATGGAGTTTAATGAGGACAGGACAGACTATGCTGACAGGTTGCAGGACACAGCCAAGCAAGCCTGTTTATAGAGCACACCTGTTTACACAGGGTCAGCCCTTTTTGTCTCTTTATTCTTTTATTTTCCTCACATTTGTTCTTCTCCAAAGGCCTCAATACCTGCCTTTGGTTCCTCCCCTAAACGTCCCACACTCACCCCCTAAATCCCATGCCCCCCCAGCCTTCAAGGGGAGCCAGCCTCCCACTGGTGCCTGCCTCACCTCTGACCCGGGGAGCAATGGCTCCCCCAAACAGCTCTAAGAAGGTCCCCAGCCTGCCAGTGTTTCTTTGTGTGCACTTGTATGGAGGTAAACCTTCACGAGTTGGCTGCTCCCCTGTGATGGAGCTGAGAGTAGCTGGGTCAGGGTATCACTCAAGCTCCTCCCGCACTCCTTGGTACACGGATGTGCAGACAGGCTCCTCAACCACATCACGTAACACATGTCACTGCCTTGGGCCTTTTATATCACAGCACCTGGAAGCAACAAGACAGAGCCTTGGGCAACAAGGTCTAGTCTGAGGTGTCCATGCCCATGGCAGGGGGTTGGAACTAGATGATCTTAAGGTCCTTTGTAATTCAAAGAAATCACTTCACAGCACAGACCTTTATAGGCGCCAGGAGCATGTGGGGGTTCAAACTTCCATACATGTCTCCAAAGCACAGTAAATTCCAGGTTTCTTTATACTTTACATTCTCATCTTGATATAATTTTATCTAAAGCATCCACACATACAATTTGGTAAGTTATAGAACTGAAGTCCTCTTATCCTACTGCACACTTAAGTTAGGGCTACAGTGACAGTCTGTTGATCACCTTTTAGCTTTCAACTGCTATTACCTGGAGCTACATGCTTAATTCTTTGCTCAAATTGTTATCATTAGGGATGTCCCTGCTTAGAAGCAATTTACAGAACTAGATGCGAGCCATCTACACACCCAAATTCTAATGTATTGTTTATCATGCCTCACCAGAAGGGCAGATTCCCCCAGAAGAGCGGCCCCCTGTTGAGCGAGCATTCACATTTAGGTGCTAAGTCATATTCATGCTAAAAAGGGAAGTTATTTCAGCTAAGGCCTCATGTCTTGGTCTCATTTCCAACCAAAGCCATTCTATGTTTGCATAGCCTGCTGCAGGGATGAGCTTCACCCCAGCTGAAGCCCCACAAGATGGGAACAGGTTATGCCATCACACCACCATCTCCATGCCCAACACCATGCACAGGTTACCTAGTTAGGAGAGACTGAGTGACCACACCAGGTCAGGAAAGCACAGAAGAGACCACAACACTGCAACTACAGCTTTGTGGACAAGATGGAAGGAAAATGTTATCTTCCCACCCAATACAAGGCACCTTATTCACTTGGTGGGTCTACAGGGCTGAAAATGGGTCACCCACAGGCTGTAAGTGCAAAGCCTGCCACAACCATGCTCAGCTACAAGGCTGTGCCTTTGTTTCACTTTCCAGTGCCTGTTCCCAGGGATGTTTTGCCAGATTAGATAAGCACTGTAACAACCTACAAAATCACCTGTGTAGGTAGACGTGGTTCTAATTTAGGACTCAAGAATAAACTGATCAACTACTTACAAAAATCCTCACCAATTCTGCAATTTGTTATTCAGTGCTTTAACAGAGGAGAAGGGAAAAGCACAACCATGGGAAGAAACGTGAGGAGCAAAGGACTTAAGACTGCATAGAGTGCACATGTTTGTCCTGCCTGGTTAACTCTCATTTTCATTTTCAAGTGACCTGACCAGTATTTTAGAACCTCATCTCTGTGAGTGTGACAGTTCTCAAGAGGCTATAAACATTCCAACATTATTATTACTGAACTGTGGCAAATGTAAAATTAAAAAGGGGACATTGTATAAACTCTCTCTTCTTAAAATGCTGCTGTACAGGTTTAAAATGTATCAACATTTGGTACAGCTTGAAGACATACCATGCCATGCAAACACACACTGCCTTTTTCACTTTTATTTGAAAATACTGAAACAGCTCCACTCAGGTTGTTCCTGAAGAAGCTGGAGTTTACAGGAATATTATTTCTTAATTCTACAGATCCACCATATTACTGTAGCTCCAGGAAGAACTTTTGAATCACAAAAAAGGGGGAAGGGAAGTTAAGAAAATGACAGAGCAGCAGATAAACTCCCTGATGAGAATTGCAGCAGATACATGAGACCTGCTGGAGACAGCAAGCTGGATCCATGACAAATGATGCTTCAAAAAAAGAAAGCATTAATGTTAAAATAAACTATCTTTATTTACAGATGCAGTCATCTAAAACGGACCACGGAAGCACAGCTGTGGTCTAGCAAAACTGACATTCACGGAATTAAAAAACTTAGGCTTGGTCCCAACTCCAACACTAATGTATGCCAGTAACAGCTGATCAGGAAAGCAGAAGAGCAGGTTCAAAATATTACCTCTAGGTCAGCTTCTTTACCTGTGTGCTTTTCCCATCTTTGTAAATATTTTGGGGTCATCAGCTGCTAAGTGAAAGCTACCACAGCTGTTCAGTAAATGACATTAACACACTCTTCACCCACATGAGCATCATCTTCACTTTTTGAGTCTACTGGTACAGAATGAAGTTTAATGTTGACAAATACCTTTAGCACAGTGTTAGCCTTGTGGGAGGCAACTTGTTATTTATGGCCAATTAATGCAAAAGCCTAATGGGGTTTAGCCTGTAAAGAAACAGCAAACCAGTTAATTCAGGTAGCTATTTTAGTTTCTTACTCAGGAAGTATCAACTGATGGGCAGAAAAAAGGGGAAGAACTGAAGGCTGAATGATTACAAAAAGTTATCCGTGCCAAGAAATACATTTTTGGGGTTAAAACTGATCTATATACTCTTATCACACAATGTATCAAGACATTCATCATGATACTGCACTGCAATCATAGAAGCTGCATCAGATCTAAAGCAGCAGCAGGAACCACTGGCTGACCACAAGGCCAGGAATCACAAAATGAAGATCTGGTGACTCACAGTTTCCAGTTGCACAAATTTTTGCTAACATGGATCACAAAATCAGTAATAGAGCAGGAATTTTTATTAATGGAAACAGACCTTTGCAGTATAATAAAAAAGGCCTTGAGAAAAAAGCCACAGCACTGAGATTACCAGATCCTTCCACTAAGGCATTGTGAACAAGACACAGTTAAATAGGCAAGCTTATGGCTTACTTTTAAGTGATTTTCACAGAATCATTAGGGTTGGAAGTGACCTTTGGCCATGATCCAATCCAACCCCCCTGCCAAGGCGGGGCCACACAGAGCAGTTTATTTAGTATTTCAGTTAAACATTCTTCTCATCTGCTTTAGGAAATGATGAGAGGATTAAGGGACAAGCATTTCATCCTCTTCTGTTCTAAGTAACCTAGTCACCAAGTGTTCCCAAACTAGCACATGTTGTGTCCAGCTCTGTGCTGCTCCTCCCACAAACCCAGAGCCGGAAACGTCTGAGCTGATGCATCAGAGGAAAGACACAATGTATCACGCTTTATCAGAAAGAGGGCAATGATGTAGATGAGGCCCTTAGTGACATGTTTTCACAGTATGCTTGGCAGTCCTGGGTAACGGTTGGCCATGATGCCCTTAAAGGTCGTTTCCAACCTAGTTGATTCTATGATGCGTGCACTACAGTTAACAGCACCGCAAAGCCACCGTTCAGCAGACATGATCCCCAAAGAGCTCTCCACTACAGCAGCAACAGCTAGGCTTGGGGCTTTAAAGCCATCAGCACGAGTGCTGAGAAATGATTCGGAGAACGGAACGGAGAGTAGCCGCACACACCACACGCACTATCACAGCTCGCACGCACAAAGGGTTCACACATCGGATCACGGCCCCCAGCCCACACCAGCCTTGAGGAGGTCCTACGGCCACCGCATCGCGGCTGGGAGCACGGCAGGGAGGCAGCAAAGGCCTGGGGTACCCTGTCACACCGCCCAGCGGCCCCAGCTCTGCTCCGGCACCAACACAGCCCGCCCCGGCGCCGTGAAGGACTAGCGGTGAGGCCGCGCCTCTCCTCTCCCCCGCGGGCAGGCCTCGGGGCCTGAGCACAGGTGGCTCGGGACCTCGGCGAGAGGAGCGGGGCGGGAGACAGTGCCACGTAGCCGCCAACCGCCGCCCGCAGCCTCCAGTCCCTCCGCCGAGCACCCCCCGGTCCGCACAAGGCTCACTCACCGTGCTGAGCGGCGCCCCCATCACTGCCCCTGCTACCACAACAACACCGCGCCCCGCCCCGCCCCGCCCCGCCCCGCGGCGGTGCGCAACGCCCAACCAATCAGCGCCGTCACCACACCGCCCCCTGCTGGCCGCCGCCGGAGCCGCGCAGTGCGGCCGCCAGGGGGAAGCCGCTCCACGCCGTGGCGGTAGGGGCCGCGGCCGCCGCAGGCGGGGCCGGAGGTGCGGGCTCGGGACCTAGGGGAGGGGCCCTCCGGCCGGGGCACAGGCGGAAGGGCTGGCTTCCTGTTGCGGGTGTTGGGGGAGGTACGGAGCGGCGTGCGGGAGCCGCTGTTCCCGTTGTTTCTGCTAGTGCTCCTCTGGCTAGTAGCTGTGGGGAGAACCGCGGGCCCCGGTTCCCGGCCCCTGAGGCGGCGCTGCGGATGACAAGGCCGCGGAACGTGTAAACCGGTAGTCTCGGTTTCCCATGCTGTGCGAGCATGCACACGCGCAGTGTTTATGAGTGCACCTGACCCGTCTGAGTTACCACTCCTCATGCATAACGCCGTTTTGCCTTTTATTAACTGCATAAATAATGATGGGGAAACCAAGGGCAATGAAATTACAGTACCTTCCTTTTCTAACCAGCAATCGAAGTCCCTGCTATTTTGTGAAGGTAAAAAAAAAAAAAAAAAAAAAA
>NDXB01004854.1:5177-21450 GCA_002631895.1 Agapornis roseicollis | reverse complement strand
AAAGAAAAAAAAAAAAAAAAAAAAAAAAGAGGGTAACGTAAATACATCCGCACCACAGTTCATTATTATATAAAATACATTTCTTAAGCCTTAACTTCCCATGCTTGCGCTGCTTCAGAGCCTGCACCTGCATGCAACACAGAGTTGTCGGAGAAAGGTGCCCTGGGTGCTAGGATGCCCTGCACTGGCAATGTCAATTCCAAATCCTTCTGCAAATCTACTCCATCTCATCTAGACCAGTGAGAGCCAACAGCCTGATTCATTAATTGGCCCTGCAGCCAGGAGGGACAATAGTATCCTGGGATGCACTGGGAGGAGTGTGGCAGTTGGTCGAGGGAGCTGAGCCTCCCTCTGTACTTGACCCTGTTGATGCCACATCTGAAGTGCTGTGTCCAGTGCTGGGCTCCTCAGTACAAGAAAGACAATGAGCTACTGAAGAGGGTCCAGTGGAGGACCACAAGGATATCAGGGGTCTGGAGCATCTCTTATGAGGACAGATTGTGGAAACTGGGCTGGTTTAGAGAAGAGCAGACTGAGAGGGGATGTCATTAGTGCAGATCAGTATCTCAAAGGAGATGGTGCCAGACTCTCTTCAGTGGTGCCCAGCAACAGGATGAGGAGCTATGGCCATTAACTCAAACACAAGAAGTTTCACCTCAATATGGGGAAGAACTTCTCTAAGCTGAGGGTGGCAGAGCACTGAACAGGCTGCCCAGGAGGGTGTGGAGTCTCGCTCTCTGGAGACATTCGAAACCCTCCTGGACATGTTCCTGTGTAACCTGCTCTGGGTGGCAGGGGGTTGGACTGGATGATCCCCAGAGGTCACTTCCACCACTAATGATTCTGTGAGTCTGTAATTAATGGTGACTTTTATTGCAAGAACACAAGAACTGAGCTGTGCAACAAGACAGGATGTTTCAGCCAGACCACCTAAATTCTGGTTTACATCGATGTATACAAATTAACGATTAATAAGCAAACATGCTAAATGTGAAATGCTTCAAAACTCTGTAATTAAGATGTCTTTACTGCAGTAGACAGGCCGCGATGATTCCTAAACACAATTCCTCCTTACAAAATCACTGCTTTGCAGTCCTAACATTAAGACTAAAAAAAAAAACAACCCACCAATAAAACAATCCTGCCTTAGCGTCTCTGCTCACACAGGGGTACTGAGCCACCTGCACCTCCAAGCACTTGCTTTCCACTAGCCCGTGGGTTTGCTGACTCTGCAGGCAGATTGTCTGGCTGTGGGAACACTCGTAAGTCAGCCATGGTTTACCTATTAAACCTTGGAATCAGCACTGGCAAATAAGGGAAGGTTAACAGACTAATCTAAAGGTAAGCAAGTCAAATCACTGCACAGTCCAGCTGAAGACATGTAGCTGCAGGAATGGAGTTTTTCTTCCTGGCATTTCTATGACACACCTGGCTATGTAATCCTCTTAGTTTTTTGCGTTGAAGACAGCTGCTGCACCAGAAACTCCTGAGTAAATGAAGGGATTATAACACCACTGTCACTTAGGAAAGGATGGAGTACTCATGTTCCCTGGTCTCTGCTCGCAGTGAGCTCTGACCTGGTATGGTTCCCACTAACCAGTCCAGGCCCATGTCTGCACTGCTTTTCAGTATTGGTCGGTTTGTGGAGACTCAGAGGCAACAGCTAAAGCTCCCATAGGAATGTCTAGCAAACTCACAAACTTTCCTTTTCCCTATATCCACACATAAAACGTGACCCAAAGGCCTCTTCAGGCTTCTCTGGGGAAAGGACTGAGCCTGCTATAAATCTGCATTTGTTCTAGCTGCCAGCTTTTACTCAGTCTTCCTGAGTGAGCCTGTCCAGCCCTTTGTGAGCCCTCTTGGCTGCTTTGGTTTGGAAGCATGCAAAGCACAGTGTTATCACTCACCCTCTCTAGATCCACCAGTGATGTCTAAATTATGCTGAATGAGCCCCTTCCCTCTTCAGGGAAGTTTAGGCACCTGACCAGAGGTGAAAAAACCAGCACCTATCCACCAGCTACCTTGGTCGGAAAAGTGCAATACTTAGGCCAGAAACGCACATAGATGCCTACATGCTTTAGAAACAGGTCTTATTCACAGGGTTTCCTTGATCCTTGACCTTAGTATAGGTCAGCATCTGATGCTTGAGGTAGCAGTTTTGTCAGGCAGAGCATCTTCCACAAGTCTATTGCCCTACTTCTTTGGAAATGCTGTTCACATGTGAGACACTGCTAACTAAATACTCTCCCCTTTCCCTTGTGCCAGACAAGAAGAACAGAGAGCAGGCAAAACCTGACCTCAGCTCCTGCGCAGCAAACAAACACTGCCCCCAGTCTGACAAAGCACTGCTTGATCTTCTCATTAGAGAAAACCAACCCATGGTGTTAGCAAGGTCACTGGCTGGACATTCAGGTTTTCTTACTGCCTGTGTTAGACCCGGGAATGACCCAGATTCTGCACCAATCTCATTTGCCCTTGATCAGCGCTTCATTTCTGTTGGTAGTGTTTACACCATTTTACACACTTTCGGATCCTTAAGTTTTTCTTAGCTCAACATCTAAATCATGGGATAGAAGTTTTACAAGAGATTTAAGTACATGGTTATGAAATTACTAGCGATGCTACTGATCTGACCTGTAATTTTATCAAAGATTAACTGAAAATTGCTGACTCCAGTGATGATGCTGCTTGTAAATGGAAATTCCCTGAGCTCCCATCAGGGCTCCTTCTGCTAGTGTGAATAAAGGAGTTGCAACTTTCTTACAGATAGACTATGCCCAGAGAAATAACTGCTGCATCCAGGAACTGTATTTTTTGTCCTTGCTTACCCAGAACTGCAATAAATACTAACAAAAAAAGGTACAGAAAATTTCAGTTAAAATTAAGGATATTCAATTTTGAGATACATAAGTATCCCCTACCAATGTAAGAAGGAATCTTCACTTTTAAGTGCTTTAAGTGAGCTACCTGTTTGTTTTGTCCCCTGTACATTTCCATGTGTCAGGTATCTCCACTACTTGGAGCTTGCTTTGGCTCTAATACGATTGTTTGAAGGCTACATGGGCCAGAAGCGTACAACCATTTCTATAACTGGTGGCCTAATATCAAACCATTTTGGCTTCTGTATACTCATATATACAGTTTAAATTTAAAGCCATGGTTTTCTGAAATTAATAGCTATGAAGAACAGAATTTTAAAATTATAAAACACAAATAAGCATTCAACCACCTGAAGGTTAGTTTAGCCACATGATGAATGCATGCATCCCAGGACAGGTACTGGAGTGGGTGCCTCCACTTGCCAGCACCTGCCACCACTTGCTTCCAGTGGAACATACAAAGTGCTGCCTTTATACAATATTTCCTGATTATAATACCTCCTAATATTTACAAGGTTGTAACTAGCAATTTAAGCTGTAAATAAACAAGCATGTTGGAAGAACCTATCAGTGGTGGATAGGATGTTTATTTATTTCTTCCCCACATGTAATTTTTTTGACCTCTCTTCATTATCATCTTCTCTTTTACTGTCAAATAATAACTGGAACAGCCAAGTCGAGAATGGCCTTGTCCATCTCAGTCAAAGCTTTCAGACTTGCAGTGTTTATTTCAGGGCAAAATTCTTCTAGCCATCTAAAAATCTGCTAACAAATAATGCAGGCACAATGTTGTGATTCATGTCTGAAGTTTGTACAAGGATCTCAAAACTGTATCTGAAAACCCAGGTGGAGAAGGTGGTGGTCACCATGTGTCTCTCTGCCATCACCTTCTATTTTCCTTACCATACTGGATTACTTGCATCGGTAAGCAGGAGCCTGGTAGTGGTGGCTCTGACTTCCTGGTTTGAGCATGCCTGCACCGAGAGAGACGCGAGATGTCATTTTGTCCTTGCACTCTATGTTTTATTGTGGGGTTTGGCACCTCCTGCCTCTCCCTTGCATTCCTGAGCTGCCTGTCAGTCTGAGTGACAATCCTCAGCTGGCAAACGGAGTATAAAAGGGAGACAGCTCTATGCTTTGGACTACCAGGAGGATTTCTGAGCTTCCAGTTGCTTTATCCCATTTCAGTGTGTTTGCTGAGAGAATAGCTCATTCCTGTCATGGCTAATGGGTAAGAGAAAATCATACTAATGCTTCTCTAACGCGAAGGGCAGTGGGGATGGGATATATTGTTCTGGTAAACGCATAAAAGGGAGTTACATGAAATGCAGCACAGCAATAACCCCACTTCCTGTTTCCGTTCTATTTCACTAACTCAGCTTAAGGAATAGGAGAGACAAGTGAAACATGAGCTGCTTCAGCTAAAATAAGTTCATGCTAAGACCAGATTTTGCTTAAACATAGCTGATAATATAGAACTGGTTCTCCAAACATTACCATGCCTTCCCAGGACTCTGACAAAGTGTTTGCCCAGTAACTGCCTACCCTTATTTTGTCCATAGGCAACATTTTTCTTTCCACCTACAAAATCTGTCTTATTTGTCCTTTGCTATTTCATCTGCCAGCGTTAAACTAAGAAAAATGTCACTAGACTCAAGTAAAAGACATACGCACTGGCATAAGAGGAAAATCAAGATAATTATTTGTATCTTCTATTAACCATATAAGTTGACTCATGTATTTCACAACATTTGAACCAATTTTTTTTAAACGGTTGGGAACTTCTTGTAAACGGTTGCTCACCAGGCTTTCTAAATGTTTTTCTTCTCTATGCCACGATTAAAGGCTTTTTAAAATTGGATGTGATGTTCAAAGGATCACTGAAGCTAAATTCACTTTAGAGATGTTCAATCAAACCTTCTTTACATGGCTTCATCTGACCCATTTGCAAGACATGTTTTTCTTGCTTTGACACTGTTGACTTGCTCACATGATTTGCCACTGACCTTTTAATTCTCTTCATGTCTTGAGTCATTTCTGATTTATAGCAATAAAAGACTTCTTGGGGCATTGTTTTGCATAGAATGAAGGTTTCATAGAAGAAATAACTTGGACAAAACAGACACACCATGTGAATGCTTCACTCAAAAGCAAAATGGAGATGTTAGATTCTTTTGCTCTAGCCACATTGCTGGTGCATTGGAGTTATGATTGCAAAGAGCCTCCCCAAAAAGTTTTCTCATCTCTTACAAGTGCAGACTTAGTGTTCTTGTTATTGAGTGGTTTGTGCATGTAAGCACATCTAAGCAAGACTTCAACTGGGTAAAATCCAATTGGACAGATTTCTTGCAAAGAAATAATTTATCCCCTGTGAAAGCACAGATCTAACAACTGAGATGTTTCAACACAGGGAGAGGGTTGAGAATTAATGATAAAAATCTCTGGTTTGAGTCATACATGTAATCATATGGAAGAACAGAGAGTAAATACACAATACTCTTTCTCAAGAAGATCTTACCTAAATGCTGTGTGTCATGGATTTGCATGAAGGTGTTTGGCTGCTTCTATTTGAAGTTGTTTCACCTCATACATGTAAGGTAAGTTTATGGACATTTTTAAAAGAAGTACTGTCCAGAAAGAGTTTTTACAAGATGACTATGTAAGCCACTGAATGAGTTGCTTGCTTTGGCAGGGATATAATTTTCTTTATTCCAGTCTGAAATTAAAATGTGTACAGGACCTCTGCTCTGGGAACTAAAGGGGCAACAAAAAGGAGAGGAAAAGTTCATGATGATAGTGTGGTAGCACCCAGCAGAGAAGGAGGAGAGAAAAGGCTTTTATTTTATAATATGAAGTGACTATAGGGGTTTGGGACACATTTTCTGAATGCAGGAATACATTCAGTAGAAGTATATTTATTAAATATGAGGCTGGAAATCTGTAGATATGCTTTTGCTATAACTGTCTCCTGAGTAGGCACCTTGAGCTTCCCTCCATAAGCTCATGCAATATTCCGTAACATTTCTAGAGGAGGCTTTATAAAAACAGGACAAATCTGCCAAGAGCAAAAAACAAGCAGTAGATATTGAAGAAATGACAGATTTCTGTATAGGTGACCTTTACCAAAATACATACATACTAAAATATATGTACATAAAATACTATGTATTTTGAACAAAATATACATATTAAAAAAAACCCAACAAACAACAGCAACAAAAAAACCCACCCCAAAACAAACAACTGAAATTGCCCCTAGTATTTCACATACCTTGAATGTTCAACAGACAGCAGACTCCTATCCACCACTGGTAGTTACTTCCAAAGTAAAAACTGTATTAAACACCGTATGGCGGCACTCCAGCAGATGGGATAAGCCTGATGCAGAGGAATAGACAGCAGGAGGGTCCAGAGCACAGGAGAAAAGTGATCCAATGAAATTAGGTCAGTCCAAGGTAACATGAATGTAGACTTGAAGTTTGAAAAATGTCTCTGGTCCTATTCCATGAACTTGCTGATCCTGTTCATGGGACTTCAGCTGAGCTGGTGAAATGAACAATTTTCTGCTTAGTGTGGGTTTGTAAGCTCTTTTGAAAAGGAATGGTTCTTCTCAAGACTTTGGAAAGAATGAATGGCTGAAAATAAACAAAAATGCTGCTGTTGGTGGCTTCTGTGGTACAGCTTGAGGCTAACTCCACATGAAGTTGAGCAGGTGCCTAGTTTGGGCTGCATAGCCAGTATTGATAATGTGATGCCACAAGCCACACTTCTGCAGAATAAGCAGAGCCTGGGGTTCGGGCAAAGGCTGAATATGGCACCTCTCTGACAGCCTCCTTCTGCTCCACTGTAAGATCCATGCAAGTACTTGTTCCAAATCAAAATCTTCCTTCATATTCATGTTTAACCCTAGCAAGAAACATATCCTTTAGGCTCCCATATAATAGAATTTTTAGTCCTTTTTCCTTTTTTTCAGGTATTGACACCTATTCAAGCCCAGTTCGAAAGTCAAGTGAGCCATGTAGATTTCCCATCAACAGCGGTCTCAAAGTGTCACAGAACCTGAGCAAAACCAGACTGTCAGTGCCTCCAGCATAGCTGAGGTATATGACGGCCCACATTCCAGTACAGGCAGGCCGAGTTGTGGCAGATGAAGTAGTTAGGGTTGTCTGCCCCACCCTTCTGTAGGAGGTTTCTTTCCCCACTCTAATACTGTGTATAATATAAAAACATGTATGTTCTTATGCTCCTCAGCTGCTGCAGCTTATGTTCTGGAGCATTAATGTCAGCTGGCTGCTTTTGGCTCTTATCTCAGGGATATGAATTCCTGTAGGCAACAAGCTCTCAAATAGTTAAGCACAGATTGCTTATACTTTTCAGGTGCTTCTAACCTTAGGCTGTATGAGTTCCATCCAGCAGTCACACAGGCAATTCCAGAAAAAAAAGATTGCTCAGTAATGGAAGGAGAAGAGGAGAGAAAGTCTCAGTTCTACAGGCACAGTTTGATACTTTCTGGTTCTGTTTCTTTCAATATACAGCTTAGGCCAGCAGTTTCTGAGCCAGCCACGAAGTGCAGTCCAGGAAAAGAGAATTCTCATAAATCTTGATGTACTGCTCCCCGCATTTGATTAATGCCCTCTTTTCTGCTCTGATTTGTTTCCTCCCTGCCAGTATTGGGTAGGTGCCCACCTAGCTGTCTTTTTGCTCTTCCTGTCTCTCAAGGCTGGCACATCAGAAGACTCTCACCATAATATTTGTTTGCTCTTTCTGCTAAGAAGCATGGAATTTGCCACTGGCAGGAGGATTCAGCAAGCCTCTCCATCCTGGCCAGAACAGAAGGAGAAGATGTAACAGTAATCAGTTAGGAGGTTCAGAGTGGGCTTGAAAGTGCTTTGGTTCAGTCTCAAAGAATCTGTTAAAATCATGGCAAGTTGCCCAAATGACTATTTGAAAGAAATGCCCATTGTTGACAAATGTTGGCATATTTTTTTCTTTACTTGGCATCTACTTTGGAGAAGAAATTCAAAATCATCAAGCAGTCATTCTCTGGGCATGAGTGCATGTGCTGGTTTGTAATGGATTCATTGAACTGTGAGTCATTTGAAGATTAATCTACTTCTCTTTCTTCTCCACTCTTTTCTTTTGTCTTGGTCTTATGTATTAGTTTGGACTTAATGCCCTTGAAACTGGAGGTACTTTTGGGCGGTTAATCATAGTAATAACCCTTCCTAATCTTATTGATGGATGGCTGGATAGACTTCTGAAAACTATAACCTATTATGCAGGATGAAATTCTATTAAAATGATGAAAGGACTAGCTTGGATAGGTTTGTACATGCATCAGAGATCAGGGCATGAGAGAATTTTATTGTACGCAGATCCTGTGTTTAAAATGAATCTTGGTCATCCTTCATCACTAACCTTTTGCTAGGATAATCACACGTATGGGCAAAGGAAAGTGTCTCTAGCATGGGGGCTTGCAGGAAGGTAGGAAGGGTGTATAGAAGATTGCTGCTAGAAAACATAGAGAGAAGGCTTTGCTTCCTGTGCTTCCTGTTCTGTTGTGTAGTGTTGCCACACGCTGATAACAATCTCCTGCTTGCTTTACACTGCTTGTTTGTATGTAGAATGCTCCTGAATGAAACACGACCACCATCCTCATGTTTATTTCAGTGCATGGAAAACTGCAGGAAGGCTTGTTAGCAAAAATTTTGTTAAAACAGACTCTAAAATAACCTGAGGGAAGGCTCAAGTTTTGTTACAGGTTACCTGCATTCTTTACATGCGAAAAATAACTGTGAGCTCTGGTTTTTAGAGCAGCACTGACAGGAACGTGAGAGGAGAAAAGAAAGCTCTCCTGACGTCAAGCTGAAATCCAGAACACAGAGTGACACCAGAGGATGCTAGAAGTGATTTGCAGAAATAATAGCACACATCTTTTTTCACTGTATTTCTTGACAGGGAAGCCTTAAATCATGAACTTTCTACACTTTTCAATGAGATGTGGGATATGGATGTTAACCGCCTCATGCCTGGGAAAGACTACGCAATTGATTTGCAGGTAACCAATTGCTAAGTCACATAAGGATTAAGGGCAATATGGCACTGTAGGAAAAGGTGTTGGCAAAACATCTTTTTGCCCGTGCTTTATCATTTCCATTAAATGCATAGGCAGGATTTCCTAATAATGGGAGAGGGAACGGAGAGTACAGAGAGCACATTAATGATCCACGCTACCTGAGCATTGGTTCCAAGTGGAAAAGTCTTTCAGGTGTCTGTCTTGGGTCCTATAATGTATCTTTATATATTATAAATATATTTTTTAACTTGGGTCCTATTTAATATCTCTATCAGTGGCCTGGAGGAGAAGATGGAGGGCAACCTTTCCAATTATGCAGGTGATGGCAAACTGTGGTGTTGAAGTTTCATAGGAAGACAATACCTAACAAAGAATCCCAAAAGCATTATGGGGTTTGCTTTGATTATTATAAAGGCAGGCACTGTCTCCTCTAAGGACATCTTACTTCTTTCATTGTTTTACTTTAATGTTTCTCCTAGGGAAAAGCAGGTGCTGCACAGCAAGGTGACAGTGCAGCCAGACGTCTGTTTCACAATGTAAATGAAGAACGTCTGAAGAGCATAAAAACTTTTGCAAGTGAGACACATTCTTTTGTTAATGATGAAATGACATGAAGAATCTCTGTTGGGTTTTAAGTGTTTGCTAACATATAACATCCTATTTAATTTAGATGGTGATAAGGATCAGGCCTCATGTAATTTGAAAGTACTTCCCACAACGTTTGCATGGATGTTACTCGTAGCCTCAGGCAGAGCATCCTTTTGTCCTTAGCCAGGTCTAAATTTCTCTGTGGTTCTTCCATTACAAAGTGAAATGGAAGAGACTCTTACCATTGCCTTGATGTTATTCTGGGTATTGAAAAAGATGTCAGTCATCTTTTCTCCTTTGCTCACAGCTTCCAGCCCTTTCAGATAACACAAAGTCCACAGCTACTGCTTGCATCTCTGTGGAAGGCTATACTTTAAGCATGTCTATGAATGCATGCTTCCTTTCCTGATTTTCTTTTCTCCAGATAGAGTTACTTTAAGCTAATTGAACAGCCAGTGTAATGGGGAGCAGTGGTTTTCTCTGTTCCCCTCACTCCTCTCTGAGCCACACAATCCTGTCCTTAAGTGAGGGCAGCTCTGGTACTCACCAAACCCTACATAAGGTCCCTTCAGCTCACTAACCTGGCAGGGAATTACTTACGTTTTTGACCTCACGTACTTTTCTATCAGTTTGGTGTGATGAGCATGAGTAGATGAAGTGATGGCAAGGATTGGGGAGCAAAAGGTGAGAAAAGGAGAAAATTAACCCACTCACTCAGTGGCCACATGCCCAAGCTCAAGCCATCTCGTGTAAGTTTATGCTGTATTATTCCTCTCCTGAAGTAATGCCCACAAAGCCTATGTCTGTAATTTTGGTGGCCAGGTATAACTTGTTTTGGTAGAAGGTCATTACTGCTTCAGCACTTGGTTCCATAGAGAAGATCAATAGTGAACTATTTATCTCAAAAAGAAGTCCAGCAGTGTTCTAGCCTGTAGTCACCCCCAGACCTACACCTAACAAACAATGTACCTGAGAATGAAACTTGACAAATAAAGGAGCATTGTTCTCTAAGGCCTGTCAAGGCATATTATGTGGCATCTTTCCATTATGGCACTCTCCAAGGTCTGGATCACAGGTACAATTAAGCCTTCATTCATCAGAATGAGCATGCTGAAAGTTTCTCTTTTTCTGCAGCCTTTATTTCCTTATTGGACAACTATGAGACATCAACTGGTGTAGCAGAAGTAGTGACTCCAGAAGAAATAGCTGAAAACAATCGTTTTCTTGATGCTATCTTAGCAACAAAAGTAATGAAAGTGAGTAACGCAGATATTTTTTAGTCACTGAAAACACTGAATTAAAAACTAAACTGTTGCACGTATCCTGGTATTCTATCCTTTAGCTAGCTCATGAATATCTGCTTAAAAAAAACCTAGCAAAGCCAAACCTTGCCGATTTCAAACATCAGCTCTATGACATCTGGTTCCAGTTCTACGCCAGGAAAGGAGGAGACAGGTATGTTGAATGGATATGGCCCTCGCTGATGTCTCTACTTTTCTGACTTAGGTAAATATAAGCCAAACTGCTGTCTGTTGCACAAAGGACTGGAAGGCAGCCTCAGGTGTTCATTGCTCCCACACAGATTGTGTTTAAAGACTTATGGATACTAGCAGTACTGGCCCTTGGGTACACAACTGGTGAATTGCCTCCAGCTGCACTTTATGTCCCTATTCACAGGCCTTCAACCACAGACGTTCATTCATCTGCCTTTTAGCCTACCACATCATCCACTTTTTTAATCTGTACTTTATCAGTTTGTCTATGAATCTGTTATGGGAGACAGTGCCAGAAGCCCTGCTAAAATCTGGATAAGCAGCAGTGATTCATCTGTGGCACTTACTAGCAACCTTCATGATCAAATTTAGATGTCATGGCTAGATTTTACTGCAACTTTTGTGCAAAGTAAGAAAGAAAACCTAACAAATCCAGACAAATAAAAAAACCTACTCATAAATCAACCTAACCAATCTTGTACATCTTACCTTTCACCTATGCCTATCTGAACTATTTAAACACATAAGAGACCTATCTATTATTCTTTGGTTTATTACAGCCCTGATTCTTGTGGTTTTGAACATGTTTTTGTTGGAGAAACGAGGCGTGGTAAACAGATCTTAGGTCTGCACAACTGGGTGCAATTTTACCTCCAGGAAAAGCGCAACCAAATTGATTACAAGGGATATGTCACTCAGAAGAACAAAACCAGGGTAAGAACAAGCAAGGTGCCTTTGCAAGTAAAACAAATAGATATGGAGATAAAACCTGTGGCAATGAAATAAGGCACAACAATGCCATCATAGGCTCAAGTGCTTTGAATCTGATTTGCCCAGGTGTATATAAGAAGAAATGTGAGCATTCCCTCAGGTCCAACTTCTTTTTTGTTTTGTAAACCCTATTTTAAAAAATAGTAATGGTGGTTACAGAAGCACAACACTGCTGAGGCTTAACTGAGATAAATGATCACACATGCTCCAGAAGACAGGGAAAAGACTGTGCTCCAGCTATAGCACCCTGGCAAAGCAAGGATGACTGAGTCTCACAATGCTCTCAAAAATCTTGAGTCAGAAATTCTACCTCCCTGGCTGCAGCTGTTTTGGACATTATTCTGTTGTTCTGTTTATGCTTTCAGCCCGACAAAGATGACCAAGTTTTGAGCATCCAGTTCAGCTGGAAGGGCTCAGTCAAGCCAATTGGAAGCACCTTTATTGGTGTCAGCCCGGAGTTTGAATTTGCCCTTTACACCATCATTTTCCTGCTGTCTGAAGGAAAAGTCACACGTGAAACAGTGGTGATAGAGGAATACAAGCTACAGATAGTTGTTTGCCGCCATGGTCACCACATTGGAACAGCCTATCCAGTACTCCTCAACACCACTAGTGAAGACTAGTACCTAGAGTGATCAGGCAACTTATTTTTGGGGGGTGGGGAAGGAGGGGAAAGAAAAAGAATAAGGACCAAATATCAGAGTAAGTTGAGGTGTTGCTTTATACAACTGATTTTGAGTAAAAATTGATGACTCATTTGCTTTTGATCTGCAATGGAGTGTTTAATCAACAGTGTGCCATGGCTCAGTGTCTGACAAGTCTTGAGACATATTTCTGCTCATATTAAAAGCTGGATCAAACTTACATCAGCCTTCCTTTATGCATGATTACACTACACTTTTAAACAGATAATGGAATTTAAGGAAATATCATATTAAAACTGGTACACAGATTTCTCTTATTTGTTAGCTACTACGTATCTGAAAAAGAAATAATCACACATTGCTTACATATTGCCTTCTGACAGGAACTTTGATTTGGCATAAACAGAACTAGGCGTTCTTTTCTTCTCGTTTAATAAAACATTAATTTCAAATGCATTTTTACAATTACAGTGCCTTGGACACATAGGAAATGCTTTCAGCTGTGAGAATGGTCGTCAGATCCATCAGATCCCTGCTGAGGTCTATCACTTCATCAGCTTTGCCCAGGTTTTGTAGAAGCCACAGCCAGCTTTACCTCACCTAACTTTGAAAGTCCATGGTACAGGCACTTGTGTTCATATTACAGGCAGCAATGCCTGAAGTCACTTACCCACTTGTCTAACCTGAATACGTGTTAGATGAATGTCCATGCATAATCCATTTACTAGATCCCCAGTGGCAGTAATAAGATCACTGAGGACACCTGGTCCTATTCCTGGACTTGGTCAGTGGTCCTTCTTCTGATGTGGACATGCCTTCCTCTATTCTTCCATAATGTGTTCAGTAGTCAAGTGAAAAGGAATGTAGTGTTTTTCCTTCTCATAGCAATGCAGAAAAAGGCATATACTGACACACTCAGTGTGTCAAGGACTGGTTAGATACGCACATCCCACAAGATTTTTTTCAACAAAGCAAGGATCTTTCATCACACTAGTGAAAACTGCTTTTGTCTGTGTGTTTTCCTGAAGAGGATCAGAAAAGTTGGCCTATTGCTGTGGAATGAAAAACAGTTGAAAAGATCATTTGAAATAAAGTACCTTTGGAAAACAGGAAAGACTTTACACAGACCCATTCAGGGATTTAAAATGTTTTCCCTTTCTTTAAGAATTTTTCATATATTTCATCAGCCATAGGAGCCTTTACCACTCAAGGAATTTGGTCCTAAGCTCCAGTAAACCGTGTCCTATAGCACAGCCTGGCATTTATTTACATACTTAGAAATGGTATAGAGAGCAAGTCAAAGGTTCCTACAACAGCTGCTGAAACTACAGAGAGGCTTTTGAGGTGTAATACACAAGAGGAACAATTTGATAACAGCAATAGAGCAGCAACTGATAGGCACTGATGAACAAGTTCACCTTTCTCTGCAGCACCAAGAGCTACTGAAGTACAAGAAAGTCCAAACTAAGGTTGTGGTTCATTTGAAGCAGATATTGGAAATGGTACAAAATCACTGAGCTGTCACAGAAAACCTGCTCTGTGAAAAGTGAAAGGCACTGAGTGTCCTTCAGGTTGGAGACCTTCCTGCAGCCAAAGGTCCACAGGTCATACCGCAGCCCTGGCTGCTCTTCAGAAGTCCTTCTTCATCTTTGCATACGTGGCAGGGCAGAACTGAGAATACAGTTGAGCCAGCAAAGCCTGGGATGTGATATCTAACCTTGTCTCGTGACTCAGTTTATTCCATATATGAACTGCATAGGTGTTTTCAAAGAGCTTGCGAAGCACTGAGGGGCTGATGGCTACAAATAACTTCTTCCAGTCCTGCCAAGGAATGGGATAAAAGGCTTCTGTGGGAAGAGCACTCACTCCTTTGCAGCTCATAGTGCTCTGGATATTACTGATGGAGCACCACTTCTTAAACACACGTGTTAGGAGCTCTGGCCCCTGGTGTGCCCAAATCCAGCCATTGTAATTCTCCACAAAGTCCTGCATGCAAAGCTCCATGTACTCATGCTTGGGTTTAAAGGACAGAAAGGCCCCATTTAGCACATCTTCAGACTGGATACCAAGGGCATTGGTGAGGTTCTCCAAGTTCTTAAGCACAATGAAGTCTGTATCCAGGTAGATGCCACCAAATTTCCACATGATGGCAATTCTGCAGGCATCGGACAGGACGGGTAAGAAATAAGGCTCCCAGCGCTTCTGAGCCTCCAAGTACCACTTTGCCAGAGGTGTTCCAGAGAAAAGCTCTGTCAAGTCCAGGGGCTGGATTTCCACATTGGGGAAGCAGCTCAGCAATGAGAAGCCCCAGTGTTTGGGTAGTGAGGCATTCCTGTTTGCCAAGCCCTTCATGAGCACCACAACCCTTGTCCCAGGGTGCGTCCTCGCTGCTGACTCCACAGAGCACATGAACAGGTAACTTGGGTCAGTTCGATCCGATGTCTCCACAAAAAACACGTTCCCTGGGGAAGGAGGGGACCCACTGGCAGTAGGATCAGGAAGGGAAGGCAAAACCAGTTCACACCTGCTTTGTGTAGGCAAGCTGTAGAGCTGGCTGTCAGCATTCCCTCCAGTTCTCCAGTAGAATGTGACAGAAGCAAAGAAGACAAAGGAAACAGTGAGGATAGACAGAGCCCTGAACCTGTGGCTGAGCAGCCCTGTGGTCAGTCTTGGCAGGCAGTTGGACATGCTGAACAATCTTGCTCCAGTCAGAGCCTGCTCTCCCAAGACAGTTGAGATCTGAAGAGGAGAAAATAAGAAAAAGGCACTGACAGAAAAGGCAGCAGACCATGAGCCTCTGGACAACACCACGGCACAGCAGAATTCTCCTTCTGCCACTTCAGGGCAGCATGTCTAAATTATGCCTTTTGGTCATTTCTGAAACAGTCTCCTGGCTTCTCCATATTGTCACAGGGCCTTCAGATCTCACATCAGAAACTACTGCCCATCTTTGCATCCCTCTGTTTCAAACATAAAATAAAGACAAGTCTCTCTTTCCTGTGTATCACAAACCCAGACTGATCCTCAGTTCTGTCCATGTATGTTACTCAAGTAGGTTGTCCTTGCTGCTTGGAAGGACAGACAGCATTTGATGCACAAATGGCATGCCTTCATGTTGGTGCACAACAAACTGGGAGCACCATTGGAGGCTTTATCTATCATCTAGAATTCCAGGTTATTCTGGGCATGAGACAAATACACAAAAACCCCTAATACAAGGAAATAGGAATGAACCTGATGAATATTCCTGGAGCTCTGTCAGCAGTTATTGTGTGGAACTGCTGCCCCGATGAAAACTTCTCATTATGGTATTTTGATCCTGATACACAACCTGCCTGTTCCACAGCCAAACAAAAATACCAAACCCCCAGTTCTGTCAGTTCCTATCAAGAGCCCTCAGCTTCCCAGGCTGTTGATCTAGCAATTGCTGCCTTTCAGAAACAACCACCTGCCCCTACACAGAGCCTGGCTCATTTTTCATGGCACTGTAGCATAGCAAAATGGATGAATAATGGGAGGTGAATTGATACAAAGCAGCAGCAGCTTTGAAGGCAGATGCAGACAGTAAGGATAAGAACTGACTAGGTAAAGAGTTTCTAGACTGCTTCCCACCCTTACTCCCCTGCCAATTCCTTATTTCTACCTCCTCTGGTAGGTAGTGCTTTCTAGCCAAATGGTCACCAACCCAGGGTGCAAAGGCCATGCTGACTGCCTGTGACCTGCTCTGCCCTGCTGGTGGAGTTGCTGGGTGATGGATATACAATCCCACCTTCACCCTGTCCTTACTTTCTCTCTTTGGCAGCAACAAAAAAAAAAAAAAAA
>NDXB01004852.1:90546-116674 GCA_002631895.1 Agapornis roseicollis | reverse complement strand
CTTGCAGCCCAGAAAGCAACCGTATCCTGGGCTGCATCAAAAGGAGCGTGACCAGCTGGTTGAGGGAGGTGATTCTGCCCTTCTACTCTGCTCTCGTGAGACCTANGGTTGAGGGAGGTGATTCTGCCCTTCTACTCTGCTCTCGTGAGACCTAACCTGGAGTATTGTGTGCAGTTCTGGTGTTCTCAATGTAAAAAGGACATGGAGCTGTTGGAACAAATCCAGAGGAGGGCCATGAGGATGATCAGGGGACTGGAGCATCTCCCATACAAAGACAGGCTGAGAGAGTTGGGGCTGCTCAGCCTGGGGAAGAGAAGGCTGCGTGGAGACCTCATAGCAGCCTTCCAGTATCTGAAGGGGGCCTATATATAGGGATGCTGTGGAGGGACTCTTCCTTAGGGACTGTAGTCATAGGACAAGGGGTAATAGGTTCAAACTTAAACAGGAGAAGTTTAGATTGGATCTAAGGAAGAAATTCTTTCCTGTGAGGGTGGTGAGGCACTGGAATGGGTTGCCCAGGGAGGTTGTGAATGCTCCACCCCTAGGGGTGTTCAAGGCCAGGTTGGATGAAGCCTTGGGTGATGTGGTTTAGTGTGAGATGTCCCTGCTTGTGGCAGGGGGGTTGGACCTAGATGATGTTAAGGTCCTTTCGGACCCTAACTATTCTATGATTCTGTGATTTTATGTGACTGTTGCCTGCTCACAGGTATGATGAGGATGGTGATGCTCTTGCACTTGTCCTGTTTTGCAGAAGGTATGAGCTGCATGAATAAAGATCATGGCTGTGCCCACATCTGCAGAGAAACACCCAAAGGAGGAGTTGCTTGTGAATGCCGACCAGGATTTGAACTGTCCAAGAACCAGAGGAGCTGCATTTGTATGCAACATTCTGCATATGCTTATGGTTTTCCAAAAAAAAAAAAAAACCAACCCAAAAATAGTGTTCTGTTTGCAGTGATTTGGGTTTTGGTATGGTATAGCTAAACTGGCATGGCATGCCTAAAATGTGTGCATTTGAATTAAACTAAAATCAGTGGCTTTACTGGACACTATCACACCAGTCTACTGGTTGCTACAGTCTGTTGGTTGTAGTTTGGGAATTGCACCGTTGTTCATAATGACAGGAAGTTTGGCTCCACAAGAGAGCTCTGCAGTGTTTAAGTCTCACAGTGGTCTTCAGGAAGGTGGCATGTTAGAGGTGTATTGGGTGGTCAAATGGAGACAAAAATTGCATGCTGTCTTTCAAAGATGCTGGAAGTACTTGTGAGATGTAACATATATTTTCTTCCTAGTAACATGTAATCATGGAAATGGTGGCTGTCAACATACATGTGATGATGCTGATAATGGGCCTATTTGTGGATGTCACCCCAAGTACATCATGCATGTAGATGGGAAAACCTGCTTAGGTCAGTATATGGTGGGGGGAAGTAGTTTTCTGTTGATGACCAGCTCTAACTGGTGTGGTGTTGCTGTGTGTCCATGATTAATGCTCCTCATAATAGTATGGCTAGAAAATATCAAGGAATCTAAAACTAAAAAAACTGCTAATGCAGGAGTGAATTGGTTTGGTCCTGGCAATGATTTCTTCCCTGTATAAGTAGGTACGTAGTATTTCTGCAGCCTGTAATTATCATGGGTCTCTCTGAAGCACAAGGCTTGTCATAAACCAAAGGAGATTCCCTTCTCTTCAGGATATTTTAGGTTCAGTTTCTTGTATAGCATGAGCCAGAAGAGTGTAACCAAGACGTGTATCTGTTAAAACCAGAACTCAGGAGTCAATTGAAGTGCAGTTTTTTCAAGGTAATTATCCAGAAAAAAACCCTCTTAAGATTTATATTCCAGTCTCTGGAAGAGTTTGTTGCCTGTTGACTAAAATCACGGAAATGCTCAGGCATGACTGGTTNTTTTTTCAAGGTAATTATCCAGAAAAAAACCCTCTTAAGATTTATATTCCAGTCTCTGGAAGAGTTTGTTGCCTGTTGACTAAAATCATGGAAATGCTCAGGCATGACTGGTTGATCCTTCTATTAGTCCACGATAGATGAGGACAGCATGCTGTTAACTGAGCAGCTCATGACAATTCAAGGAGTTCTTTCATCTTGCTGCTGTTCATCCATAGCACTTCATCTGCTTTGTTGAGAATACTGAAGCAAACATCAGTTGTAAGGAAGCAACAGAAGCACAGAAGAGAAGTATTCTCATGGTTTTGTCTGAAGGGTTGACATGATTTTCATTATTACTTTATTTTAAAAAAAAAAGGTATTATTTCTGCCTAGTCTGTTCTGACTATCTGCGATAATTCAGCATGTGATGCAGCTTGATTGCATGTGTGTACGTATTGGATATTAGGTGGGGCCTCTGGTCTGGGCACCTTTACTGATTTGCTTTTTTCATGTTCCTTACAGAGAGGGAAGAGACTGCTGTTGAAATTTCCGAGGGAAACGCTACAGCAGGAGCTGATGTGGACAAGAGGGTGAAGCGACGGTTGCTTATGGGTAAGCGTGCTTATCCAAAATGATTTTGCTATTTGTTGAAGCCTTTTAGATTGAAGAATTGTTGGGGTTCTTTTTACTGTAACTGTTATAACTCTCAGCTGAATTCTGCCTGAGATGTTCCAGTCCATTTTAAGGAAATAATGTTATTCTATAATGTATAAAAAACTAAGTACGTTGTCTGTGGCCTTCAGTAGGAGGTGTCAGAGAGTTGCTCTTGAAGTAGTGTATATTTCCATGGTTCTAATTCATCATGGGAATGCAGTACAATCCCTTCTGTGCCACAGGTTTAGTGTGATTGTGGAGGAAACAGTGTTTTACCTGCTTATTTTCAATTGAAAATACACTTCTGCATGGAAGACAATTGGGCTCAGTGGTGGATCTAGAAAGACATGTTAGGATGCAAGGACATCTCACTCTTCCTAGAGGTGTTTGCATCTGGCCCAGATTGCCAGTCTCTGAGACTTCGTCACTACTGGGAAGGGACTGGCATGGGAAGCTGTCACTGTGATCTCAGGGCAGCTGGATCAGTGGATGTCCACCTCTCAGAAGCCCTAACTCCAGGCAGTCAAGGTGATTTACCATGCTTACTGTCATTTGCCATAGAAGTGCCCTGGAAAAAAGAGGCTGAGGAAGAAACTACCAAAAGTATAGGGCTCTGAGCTCCTGAATCCATATTTAGACATATAAATTAATAGCCTCATTTAAAAAACAAAACCAAGAAGCCTCACCAAACCAACCAAACAAACATAAAAAAACAACCAACCAACCCACAGCAAAATGTTTTTGTGGAAGGGGGAAGAGTCACTCTGCCTTCACTTACAGGTTAGACACAGCCCCCAGCATTGAATGTGAGGTCGGAGACCAGGGTGAAATAAACCAGTAGAGATATCAAACCTTGAGAAAAAATAGCATATGCTGATGCTGCAGAAAATAAGGAGACAGGGCTAGAAAGAGAGGATTTCAAAAAGCAGATGGAAAAAATGATCTTTGCATCTCTCTGCATCAGTATGGGCTGGATAAAATTGCATTTGGATAGCCAGTGGAAAGGCTGTTAGACTAGCTGCAGTGGTTGGACTCAGTACAAGAAGATGAATGCCAGAGAATGCCAAAGAGTGAGTTATTTTTGTTCAGTTGGATGTGAAGGAACTGTATCTAAGGGGTGTTCAACAGGTTTGATGAGATTTATACATGGTTTACATAGGGGAAGTTAAAGGAGCATGAGGTTGAGATGGCACCTAGCTGAGAAGGCAGAAGGAGCACTCAGTGTAGGTGTAATTCACCATGACTGGGAACACAGGTAGCATGTGAAAGTGTGTTGGAAATGGTTTAAGAGAACTGGTTTAGTAGGGCTGAGAGTAATTGGGTATCTGAGCATTGGTGGGAAATGTCAAGAGTTTCAGCTGGGATTGAGTGTGGGCATAAGGAGTCAGACTGACAGGAACAGATGAATCACAGAATCATAGAATAGTTAAGGTTGGAAAGGACCTTAAGATCATCTAGGTCCAACCCCCCTGACATAAGCAGGGACACCCCACACTAAGCCATGCCACCCAAGGCTTTGTCCAGTCTGGCCTTAAACGCTGCCAGGGATGGAGCACTCACAACTTCCTTGGGCAACCCATTCCAGTGCCTCACCACCCTCACAGGAAAGAATTTCTTCCTTATATCCTATCTAAACCTCCCCTGTTTAAGTTTGAAACCGTTACCCCTTGTCCTGTTATGACAGTTCCTAAAGAAGAGTTGCTCCACAGCATCCCTATAGGCCCCCTTCAGATACTGGAAGGCTGCTATGAGGTCTCCACGCAGCCTTCTCTTCTCCAGGCTAAACAGTCCCAACTCTCTCAGCCTGTCTTCATACGGGAGATGCTCCAGTCCCCTGATCATCCTCATGGCACTGAGGAGTAGGGATTTGTGTTTGAGGATGAGAATATTCAGAGACAATATTTCAGTTTGTAGAGTCTGCAAAAAACATGGATGTAGCTGAGGCAGGGATTTTGCCAACACATATTTAGTAGCTGCTCATGTATACTAGGCTAAATGTAGGTGAATAGCAGTGTGCTTGGAACCATGCCTTCTATCACATGATGTTTCTTGTTACCATTATAATATCCCTGAGCAAACTTCAACGTTATCTTGTTGACTAGAAACATGTGCAGTAAATAATGGTGGCTGTGATCGTACGTGTAAAGATACTTCTACTGGAGTTCACTGCAGCTGTCCTGTTGGGTTCACGCTCCAGTTTGATGGGAAGACGTGTAAAGGTGAGTTTTATACTGGCGGGCACATACATACCAACTCCTTACTGTAAGGTATTCATCTTCAAATGCAGGTCGTCCAAGTCAGTATTTGTTATCTGACCTAAGAAAAGACGCAGCCAAGGGTAGGTGCACAGTTTCCATTGTGTCAGGTGCACTACACCACCTCAGTGCTTTCACCCCTCCTGCCAAGGTGGCTTCATTTTTCACAGCAGGAGGTAATACAGGTCTGTGGTAAAGTAGAGGCCTTTTCTGAGGGGGAGGTAGGCATGTCTGTTGTTACAGGCATATAGTTCAATAGACTGCTATTTTACCCACAGTCAGCTGGGCATCAGAGCAGTTTAGAAGTAAATATCGGTGTGTAAACAGGGATGTGTGAATAGAATTACTCCTACTGGCCCAAGCAGCTCTGGTGAGAGTACTGGAAAGAAGCAAATGGACATTTAGGTTGTATATTAGAATACATTTTCCAGTAATTAGATATTAAGACTGTTCTGCTGGCAAAAACTGATGGAATCCGCATGCCTGAGTCAATTAATACTAAAGAACTCATTCTAATGTTGGCATGAAAAGGATGGGGTAGTTCAGGAAGTTTCCTCTGTCTGAGATTTCTGCAGGGCTTAGGGAGAAGAAATGGAGAGAATGTTTAAAAAGCTAGAACCTATTAGAGAACATTTAAGTCAAAATGTTTCCAAACACAACTTAGGGAAATTATCTTTTGGAAATACGTATACCCAAGTGTAACTGACAGCAATATGTTGAATGAAAGCAAGTAACACTGTCATGGGGCTGAATGGGCCAGATCATTCATGAGAGCTGGATCTGATCATCCTTAAAATTTGTAGTAGTTCACTAGATTTTGTTTCTGGGCTTCATTAACCAATTGGATGTGTCTGTGTTCTGGATCCGGCAGTGGAAGTATGTTGGATGTAGTGTGTTTATTTGCTGAAGCGCTTTTATTTTGTTACAGATATTGATGAATGTCAGTCCAATAATGGAGGCTGTGATCACTTCTGTAAAAACACTGTTGGCAGTTTTGATTGCAGCTGCAGAAAAGGATTTAAATTGTTAACAGATGAGAAGTCTTGTCAAGGTATGTACACTGGAGAAGCAATAGAAGTAGAACAAATCAGTGTGGCTTGGATATCTACTGCAATGATGAAGTGATAATGGACTCCAGAATAATTTCCATGCCTCAGTTTTGGGTTTTCTTGTTTTGTTTTGTTTTCTTTTCAGAACAGCTGTAGAGTTAATACATACAGTTGGCTTGATACTATTGTAGGAAGTATGTTTAATGGCGCAGTGAACTATTATCTGGAAGCAACAGAAATAGCATCATATTAAAAAGATTTTTATGAGAATAATGCTCCCCCTCTTCTATTAATGATTTTCAAGTAATTTATAGGGTAAAAATAGACAATATCTCTCTGTCCATTTTACTGACTAGTTTATCATTGCAGTGAAAGTATTTTTTCTTAATGGGACATTTAGATGCCATGAATTCATTATGTAAAGAAAGACATTATGCGATCTATGAAATTATAGGCCTGTAGACACACTGGAATTGCTATTCCCTAAAACATAGAACATTTGATTTTTAGGTTGACATGTATTTTTTCTGTGAGACTTGCAAAGCATATATGCTTTTCTGTGTAATGGTTTGTAAATATAGATTTAGCAATTCTGTTTACGCTGCTTAAATACATTAAAATGTAAAGATCAGGGTGGTTTGTGGTTTTGGAAAAGCTACAGTATGAAACAATGTAAAGCCATCAGCCAGTTGGAAAGTGAATAATTCCATTTCCCAGCAACCAGCTGATGTTAATGATGAATTTCAGGAAGCTGAGCTGACCAACAGAAGATAGTTTTCACGTGGGTTTTTGATGCATTCTTTCAAATCCTTTAAAAATCAGACAAGGAACTACAATTTTATGGAACAAATTTACTATAAAACCACAGCATAGTCAAGATAATTTTTGGTTGGTGGTGGTGGTGGTGTTTGTTTGTTTGTTTTTAATGGAATCTCTTTATGAATATATTTTTAAGATTTACATCTCCCTTTTGTCCCTGTCACTTCCCTAGATTGTTTCAAAAGTGCTATCTTGAAGCATGCCAACGCCCAAGAAAAAATAATGATGTAATGTGTCAGTCATATTAATGGGAACTTTTGTGTATCTTACAACATTCTTACATGTCATGCATAATGTACTAACATAGAATGTTTAGGTGCTTTTGATGGTATTATAGATATTTAGGGCTTCAGAGTGACGGGAATTTGACCACTTTTACAATTCAATTCACCAAGATCATGATTAGGCTATTGTAGAATCATAGAATCATAGAAGTAGCTATGCTTTACAAAGATGTGTGCAAAGTGATTATAATGCCAATGAAAACTGGTATCTTGGCAGCCTTTAGAGACAGGCGGTGTCCCTGCCCATGGCAGGGGGGTTGAAACTAGATGATCTTAAGGTCCTTTCCAACCCTATCTATTCTATGATTGAAGTTTAAATATACAGTATAATGGATCTGTGGAAAAATGCAACAAATTATTCCAGTTATCTGTCTTCAGGTGTATCTTGGAGAAGACGGTGATTTTTCAGCAGGCTTAAATCAGGCATTGCATATTCACATAGAGTTAAAAATGTGACCTTTGCTTTCATTTATTGGGAAAAAACAAAGGCAGTACTTTCTTTTGTAAATCTATTTCTGCAGATCTAATGTAGAATTTTTATTAATGAAATAAGAGCTCTGTCAGCATTTTTTTTCACCTGTAGAATAGAAATAATTTATTTTAAGCATAATTCTAAAAACGTAGCAGCAGATCTTATGCTTGCCAAGAAAAAGCTTGTTTGGCAAACTATTTGTTCTTTTAAAAGTTGTCATTTCATTGTGTTACATTATTTGCTTTAAAAGAATTTGCTTAGTTTTTTGCTTAGTTTACATAAATCTGTACATCTCTGTGTTGAACTTCGTTAGCTCGTCAGTGCTCCCTTGTCAGGCTGAAAGATACTGATGTATTCCTTTAACACTCGCAGACATTGATGAATGCTCTTTTGAACGGATGTGTGACCACACATGCATCAATCATCCAGGCACCTTTGAGTGTACTTGTAACAAAGGATATGCTCTCTATGGCTTCACACACTGTGGAGGTGAGTTATAAAAAAACCCACTACATGCCATGCTGTTGCCACAGGTCTAATTAGTGTCTGTGCAAGACAGAAGCCTATGTATATGCCATAGGTGGCCAGAATAAAGTTTACTCTCTGCTGTGATAAGGAGGCACAGCAAAAGTAGAAACTAATCCTGCTCATTTCTGTCTTTGGTCAAGTGTTTTTCCCTTCACACCCTGCATCCAGAAAGCATCTGTGTCTACTAGAGCAAACTGATGCATTTTGCACCTGGGTATGAAAGCTGTAATTTGATAGAATTTTCACATACAGAAGTGTTACTGACTTCAATGAAAAGTCAGTGGACTTGCACTTAAAGAACAGAAAGCTCTGGGTGGCATAGAAAATTATGGTTTTGCAGGGTGCCCTTGTCAGGTGCATATGTCAGATTCTCACATGATGTAGTTTTAAATTTAGCTAAACTAGTACCGCTGATTTACACTGGTTGGGATTAATACCTTGAATCTTTATGTCTTTCCTACAAAAAAAAGTTCAAGGAAAGAAAGAAAGATGTTCACAGACCCTCAGTTTGTGTTGAGTATGAATATTTCTGAGACAAGTTCCAACAATTAACATGAGGAAATATGAATAACTGGACACTAAATGAAATTAAACCTATTTTATAAAAGCCTAGGCAAGACCTTACTGACTCAGTATGCTTACTTAATTCTGTGTAAGACTTACTTATGTCTAAGGCAGAGTGAGCACTCATGAACTTGGAGATAACGTTTTAGTGATTTCTGTGTGTTCGATCTGTTCTAATCTCTGCCTCTAGAAAGTCTGCAAAGAAGATCACAGGTACAACATCACTGTGTTTCATCCTGATGAATAGGCAAACGTTTCTGATGGGAAGTATCACTGTTCATGTGTTTGAATTTCTAAGAGAAGTCCATTCTCATTAATTTTTCTGCATTAATTCCATTTCTTTTGGCTATCAATGAGGGAATTCACCAATAAGGGAAAGTTACTGTAATTTTGCTGTTGGTTACTAATTGTCCACTTCATATCATACTTCTGTGCAAAAGATAGTAATCCTTGTACCATAGGAAGTCCTTAATTTACTGGCAATCCAGGCTATGTCAAAGCTGGTAGAGATATTGAGTGTATCCCTTCTGACCTATATGGAGAAAGTTCAATAAGTACTGAAGGTACAAGGTTGCCATTGCATTCGGCATCCTGGCAAGAAGTCAGTGAAACCCAAAGATTTGGGCTGATTCTGTGGTATCTTAAGCAGTAGCACCAATTTGAGTTGTTCTTATCTTTCTCCATTATTCCTCTGCTGCTCATTCCCACCTCTCTGTCTCAGTTCTGTTATTAGCATGTTTTTCCCCTGAAATCAGATAATTTCTGTTATCTGTTTCACAGTGTTTTTGACCAACTTGCTGCCTATCTAGAGGGGGGAACAGTTGGTTGGGGAGAGTAGTGAGAAGAACTTGTTTTGCCATTGAGAAAAGTGTTATGTAGGAATGGGTACCCCCAGTTGCACAGACTTTCTGGGGCTTGCAAGAGATTTCTTGCTGGCAGCTTTTTAGGCTTACTGCATAATTGCCATAAAGCTACTGGAGACAAGGGAAGCAGTTATCAGAGTGTATCTGAGAAGCGAAGACATAGAACTTTGTATTTTCCTTTGTTGAAATTAATGAGATTCCTTTTGGGCCGTTTCTCCAGTCAGTCAAGGTCCCTCTGAATAGTGGCACAACCATCTGGTGTATCAGCCACTCCTCCCAGTTTTGTATTATCTGTGAACTTACTGAGGCTGAACTCTTGTCCCATCATCCAGGTTTAATGAAGAGAATAAATAATATTGACCCCTGGGATGCACCACTGGTGAATGGTATATTCTGCATCAGCATGCAAGTTCACACCAAAGGCAGTATGTTGTGTGGCCATTAGTTTCTCCTCCTGTTGGCATTTATTGGGCAGGGAAAGGCCCCCAAATTGGATAATTGGCTAAAAGGGGCAGTGGTGATACAACGGTGTTACTTGCCCACATGGGGTCACATAGTGTTCCACAGCAGTTGTATGTGTCTGAACACTTTGGGGCATTGATCAGTAGGAATCCTGTCTGTTTTGTCTGTCTTTACTCCAAATTAGAAATATTAATTAACCAGGCACAGGGCACTGCCGACTTGATTTGATCTCCTTTTCCTTGAGTTAATTTGTTGCCATATTGCTGTGGCTGAATATATTTTTAGTTATATAGTAATGTTTTAAGACCATGTTTAACATCTCCCCTCTGAGATTTGATCAGTTTTGACATTTATCAAAGGATTTCTGTGAAGAAAAAGCTATTTCAATGTAGGTGTCCAGATAGCATTACTAAAATCTTTTCCAAGCCCTACCAAGCAGTATTTATGTATATTTTTACCTAGTGGAGTTACAGTACAGATCTTGGACAAGAATAGCATTTTAAAAGTCTTTATACCTTTCCTCTCTAGATATCAATGAATGTAGCATCAACAATGGTGGTTGCCAGCAGCTGTGTGTGAACACAGTGGGAGACTATGAATGCCTGTGTCACTCTAACTACAAATTACACTGGAATAAAAAGGATTGTGTTGGTAAGGTGCCTAATAAATACATTTCTACTCCTGATGTGTCTGATGCCCATGTGATTATAGTCAAATCTGAAAATCTTGATCTGTCCAGTCAAGTGATATGCGTCATCATTCCCGGTATCCCACTTTACTTTTAGCATGATGGTACTGTTGTTGAAACTGGTAAAAACAAGTGAAAAAACAACCCAAAAACAGGAGATACTTTGAGGGATTTTGATGCTTTCTATCCTGTGCTTTTGTCCAGCTCATGCTTCTATTTCCTTTTGTTTCTCTGCATGAGAAGGTCTGATGATGATAGCTGTAACTGAAAGGAAATTACTTATGTGTTGTGATCTTCCAGTGATTTTATTTTGCTTTGATTTCCTGTCCAGACAGCATTTTTAACTGTGTGGGTGCTCTTGGGTACCAGCTTCAAATCCAGCTGCATGCCAATTTATTAATAAGGTGTGTATGTAGATATTTTACTTGTGTGAGTATTTGTTTTATCCTATTTAGAGACAAAGGGTACCTTGCCTGATAATATGTCACCCAGGGTATTGCTGCACTGCATTAAGAGTGGTGGGAGTGATAGATGCTTCTTAAGCTGCTCTTCAGATGTCCAGGTATTTTCTGGTAAGTCAAAACCAACAAAAACAAGCATGTGATTCTGCAGAGTGTAAGAGCAGCAAACCTCTTAATTGTCATGGAAGCTGCAAGAAGTAATCAACAGGGACCTTTCCCCTTTCACTACAGATAATAAAGGGTTGTATCCCTGCCACTGTCCCAAAAAAGCCCCCCTTTCCTTGTCTTTTATAACCACTCTACCCTCAGATTCCCTTCTCATGACAACTGCCTTTGTGAAGCTAGGGAGGACTGGGCAAAATTCTCTGTGTTCCCTGGGCCATTCCTTAATTGGCCCTGAGAGCTGCTGCTGAATGGGGTAAAGGCATTCCTGCCCTGTGTGGGGTCTGAGATTTTGCCTATACAGTCCCTCCACCCCACAGGACACAGCATGCAGACTTGCCTGGTGCTTGTGGGGCAGTTGCTGCTTTTCTTCCTGAACCTTTTAAATTACTTAAGAAGAGGCAAGCTCTAATGTGGAGTCTTTTATGAACAACATTGTTGAAAAAGGGTGAAGATGATGATGCCAAACAACAAATTAAAAATGTCTTTTATACTACAGGAGTCTTCAGTCTGTGCACAGTGATTGTGTCTTTACTGTCTGTCTGTATGGTCTGTCTGTTAGGAACACAAGAGGGCTACACCTTCACCTGTGGCAGGTCATCTCAGCTTAAGAAAAAGCAGCAAAATACAAATGCATCCAGCTGGCTGGGTAATCACTGGATTTACTGTTGCATGATTTGACTGATTTCTTTTAAGAGATAACAGTGAACAGTGAAATAAGGGTGTTTTGGTTGAGTATTTTCCCTCTTCATTATACTCCCTCTGGTTTTTCTTCCTCTTCCTCATGATTGCAGATCATGATTTCAGCAGGAAATTCCCCTTGCACTGCTTCATCAGCAACACTCAAACTGAGACTTATAAATAAGAAAAAAGATCAGTAGTGAAATAAACAGCTAGGCTAGGGGTGTCATGCCTCTCTTTAGACACCCAAACTGGACAGTGTTGGCAGCATACAATATATTTAGGTTGAGCTGTTAATGAAATTTAGAAAGTATTTCAAGCTGAACAGATAATTTTTTTTTTTTTTTCAATAAAATCTATCCTACTTTGTTCCAATTCCAGCTGGGAAACAGCTTCACAGCAGAGAAAGCTGTCTGTGATGACCACTTTCTCATTTTATATCGGCGTATTTTTTGATGTCATCATTATGATGTGACTTTACGGTTACCTAAATTTTCTATTCCTTTTTGAAAATAATGTCATTGTTTCTTTCTGAAGATACTTCAGCCATCAAGATAAGCGTAACGTTTAAATTAAATGAAGGAAAATGTAGTTTGAAAAAGACTGAGATGTTTCAAGAAGGTCTGGAACAGATGGTACCAGGTATGAATATAAAAATGCGGGTGAGCAGGTTACAGTCATATATGTACTTTCCAAATATGAAGTACACCAGAGGCAAAGCATAGAGGACTGCAGACTTTCTTTTCTTCACTGACCTCATGAATCGCACTCTTGTCTAGGCATGATTCTTGCAATAGTTATATCATGGGACTTCCCTGTGACAACCTACAGTCTTGCTAGGAAAGCCTTGCTCCTTTTTTGTTTGTATTACTGCCAATAAATTCTCAATAAAATCAACCATTCTTTTCATGCTTTTGATTTTTCCTTTCATTTCTCTCTCACCCTTCTTTCTATTCTTTCTTTTCTCACCTGCCTGATGCCTCAGTGAAGAATCTTCTGGCCATTTATGCTGACTGTTGTCAAAGGTTATTCCTCTTTTCTTGTCTTCCTTTTATACTTCAGCAGGCCCAGATGGACACAGTGAGGTCAGCTCTTCCATCTGTTCCAAGGCAGAAAAGTATGGCCTGGGAATTCACAAAGTCAGCAGAAAATGGGGAGGAGTACATAAAAAAAAAAAAAGCTGGGGGGAGAAATCACAAAACAATAAGATGAATCAGCATGTCAGTTTGTTTGTCCTTACAAGAGTAATAGTGAGAGACTACAGTAGATGCTTCGTGAAGAATTATATACTCCAGGACCAAAGCTTATTCTGAGTGTTTTCTTTAACTAAACTTATTTTCTCATAGAAGCCTTGAAAGTAATCTCCAAAGGCACTACTTAATTTAAACACCATTATAAGCTAGCATGTTTTTCACACGCTTCATATGAGTGCAGGATTTTTTCCTTTGAGTAGCCTGCCTGATGCAGGCAGTGTCATGGTTTTAGGATGCTCTGGTTAGCACAAAGGCAATTCGTTAGAACCTGCTAGCAAAACCCAAGGGAAGCAGGCTGAGCACTGCAACCAGGCTCTCATCCTAGCAGCAAATGATGCCTTGGACCCGCTGCAGTGCCAGAGTCTCAGCCCAACAGTAGATCTGTAAGTGCACTGGAGTAATGATTTCATGTGAGGATGTACCAGTTGGGAAACTGGCTAAATTGTTTACTGTCATGTGAAGTTAATCATTTGCTCCTCTTTAACTCTTCATGACAATAATATATGCTTAGCACTAATGAATGTTCGATAATGTAGCTGGCCAAGCTTTTGCTTCCTTTGATTTTGTTCATACAGAGAGACATAATTCAGTAATGGAGAGATTCCACTATGTAAACCTAACATGCAGCTCTGGCAAGAAAGTTCATGGAGCCCTCAGTAGACTGACAGCAGCTAGAGAAATTTTTATCACTGCGGACTTTGAGCTTGAAACAAGCCAAAAGGAGGTGACAGGTTGGTTGGAAAATAACCCAAGGTGCGGTTTGAAGCTTCTTGGCATTTGCTCTTTAATTTCTGTATTTTTCACTTCTATCTGTGTGCAAAATGATAATGAAAAGTATCTCCTGTTTTGAAAATGAATTTTATTGCTTCAAAAGAGTGAGGGATAGGGATAACTTCAAAGATCAAAGAGCTGCCCATTGATTAAAGTCTTGTGGCCTGATGAATTTTTCTTCTAGCCTGGTGGTGTTGTCCTTGAGGATTTCAGATTTGTTCCCAGAGTGGCTTTCTCAGTTATTTGCATGGTTGGTCTTTTGAATTGGAATTTTTGTGCACAGTCACTTATAGCAGCTTTCACCCTTGATACTTTTCAGACACATGTGATGTGCGCTGTGCTCGGAAAAAGACTGAAAAGAGGTTCCGTAAAACCATTCGGACCCTACGGAAGACAGTCAGCAGGGACCAGTTCCGCATTCGCGTCTCTGGCATGGACCATGAAGTGGCCAGAAAGTCTCTCAAGCTGTCGGAGCCACAGCAGTCTTGTGGTGTAGGACAGATGCATGTGGGTAACAGATGTGGTAAGTGAAAGTAAACTAGGAGCAAACCATCACATGCATTTCAGTTTTGCTGTGATCTGATGAGCCTGGTAGGATCATGGGATGCTTATCAGGGACAAAGGAGGGCTGTGTAGGAAGAAGTAGGGGTTACTGTTCGTGCTACTGAGATGTGCCCCTCAGTGTATTTGTTGCTGGCAATTGCTGTGCTAGAGAGTACAGTAAGGCCTCAGTGTACTACACTTTGTTATAATTGATGCACAGCCTACAGTAAGCTCAAAGGTAGAAAATGTGGGAATAACATCAGGCACCAATGGCCTTGACACCCTTGACAGTGTTATTTTTATGACTACGTCTAATATCCAGTGTAACACTGCATTTCTGAATTTGAGAATTCTCCCTTGTTCCAAAGAAAAGGCTGGGCAGAATTTGAAACAGTCACATTCTCTTTGCTGATAAAGCTCTGAGTCCCAGAGATTCTTCATCACAGTTATAAATTCATGGAAAATAGGGGGTTTATAGGTCAGTACTGAAAAAAATCTTAATTATCATGGCGCTGGAGGGCACCACAATAATGCAGCCCATAATAAATGCTTTGAAAACACAAAAGCTAAGGAGAGGGGTCAGACGTTATCTTAACAGGGGCCTAACAACCATGACAGCGAATTCAGGCTGCATAAGGTAGGTGGCATGTAGGTGGTTTTGTGAATCAGCAAGCCTTTAAAATGCGTGTCAGATTGAATTAGTACATCTTCCAGCAGCAACCAATTTGGCCTAAGAATAGGTTTTCCAATGTGAAAAACTTGGATTCACAGAATAGAAAAATGAATTGGTGTTGTTTAAAACATCTGTGCAAGCTAGCAGACTAGGGAATTACTCAGAAATTCTGTCAGAAAAAAAGCTGCAAGTTGTCTTTTTCTTTTTTGCAATGTGTCTGAAAAACTTGGAAAAGCTCACCAAGATGAGTTTACATCGATGTTTTCAAGCTGTTGTGTTGGATGCTGGAGGATGGCTTGGACAAACTCTGTCTCAGTCTATGGTACAGAGCACAGTAAGGCTTTCAAGCCATTTGTGAGTTCATCTGGAAAAATAGCAATAAGTAAGCTAAAAATACTGCAGGTAGAGAAGGCAGCAGGAGTTATAGTTAGCAACTGGAACAGCAAGTAAACAAGTTTATATTTTTTAAAGTAACTGCAGAACCAGTTTTAATTTCTCAGTACAAATGACTTGGGGGTGGTGGTCGATGAGAACATGAACATGAGCTGGCTTCAGTGTGCGCTTGCAGCCCAGAAAGCAACCGTATCCTGGGCTGCATCAAAAGGAGCGTGACCAGCAGGTTGAAAGAGGTGATCCTACCCTTCTACTCTGCTCTCGTGAGACCTAACCTGGAGTATTGTGTGCAGTTCTGGTGTCCTCAATGTAAAAAGGACATGGAGCTGTTGGAACAAGTCCAGAGGAGGCCTGCGAGGATGATCAGGGAACTGGAGCATCTCCCGTATGAAGATAGGCTGAGAAAGTTGGGGCTGTTCAGCCTGGAGAAGAGAAGGCTGCGTGGAGACCTCATAGCAGCCTTCCAGTATCTGAAGGGGGCCTATAGGGATGCTGTGGAGGGACTCTTCCTTAGGGACTGTAGTGACAGGACAAGGGGTAATGGGTTCAAACTTAAACAGGGGAGGTTTAGATTGGATCTAAGGAAGAAATTCTTTCCTGTGAGGGTGGTGAGGCAGTGGAATGGGTTGCCCAGGGAGGTTGTGAATGCTCCACCCCTAGGGGTGTTCAAGGCCAGGTTGGATGAAGGCTTGGGTGACATGGTTTAGTGTGGGATGTCCCTGTTTTAGTGTGAGGTGTCCCTGCTTATGGCAGGGGAGTTGGATCTAGATGATGTTAAGGTCCTTTCCAACCCTAACTATTCTATGATTCTATAACCTTATTATGTGGCATTTTTGTGCTAGTTCAGGGGGAAAAGGCACTTTTGGAGAATGCCTGGTAAACTTTTTGGTAAAGTGAGCACAGATAGCCTTTCTGTGGTTAAAACAGACACTGATCATATGAAGACAAGTGTTTTGAAGAACAACTTTTAAAAGCCTCTTCTGTCACTGAATTGGTATCACAGTTTGCTCTGTGCATCTTAACAGGTACTGCTGTGAGCAGTGGAACTAGCGAGACCCAATTCCCTGTGGGTCTCATGCCTTTTGGTTTGATTTGATCGTGCCTAAAAAGATGCAGTCACCAAATAAATCTTCATTTCTTCAGCTGTATTCAGATCATATTCTTGTGTAGATTTGCTATGATCTAATAGGAGATGGAACTTGTACCACAGCTTTTGACTTGTGTGGATCCTAAGATGGTCTCTTACCTCCACTTGCACGTTGCTCACTTCTTTACATTAAACATACAAAAGCTTGGTACCTTTGAAACCTCTCTGCACCCTTTGTCAGATTGCTGGCAGTTGGACAGAAAGTTCACTAGTTGTTGAGGAGACATAAAGGTACACACAGAGGCAGTATTATTGCATATGCCTCATTTCCTTAGAAAAAGCTAATTGTCCCAGTGTGCATGGTAAAGGCAGCACAGGGTGGGTGCTGCTGCTGCTTTGAATGCCAGTCAGAAGGAGCTAAGAAGTAGACTGGGCAGAAGAGAATGGAGTGGGAACAGTGTGGAAGAAGAAGAAGCTAGCTCAGGGATGGGTGTGGGAGAATCAGGGGGGTTTGGTTTGGTTTGATCTGATTGTTTTGCAGAGCTGCTGAGAACTTCTGGACAGGACTGGGGACATGCTTATCTGGACATGCTAGTGATTCCAGGCAGAAAGAGATACCAGGTCAACAGATTGATTCAGTGCAGGTGGTGGTCTCTAGACAGGCAGAGAACTTTGGCAAAGGGATTTCGCTCAGTCTGATCGGAAGAGTAGGAAGCAGTGAGGGAGCTAAGTAAGCCTAGGGAAAGTCTTCTGTGATGCAGTGAGTCAAGTGCAGGTTTTAGTTAATTGTTTTCAACTACTTTTTTCTTTTTCTAAACAAAATATTTGCAGTATGTCTCGGTTAGATACTGATTCAGACAGTCTTGCATTGGTCCTCTTCCTGTGGTAGGCTTTTCTTCTGGTGCAGTACTGTCTCAAACATTAGTGATATCTCAGCAGCTTAAGAGGGAAGGTCCAGCTTCTCTGACAGCTCTTGTCAGTTCTTCAAAGAACTGACCTGCAGCTGCAGCAGTAAACTAAACTTCATTTGGTTTCACAGTTTTGGTGAGATAATTTTGTAAAAATCTGACAAGAAGAAATGAATTATCAAATGGGAGGAAGGGTGCTATTTTTTTCTGCTAACATGCTTGCTCTGACAGTCATACATTTAATACGTAAATCCTTAGAATATATAACCATCTCCAGTGTCCTAAATATGTGAACCGCTACAACACAGTAACTTAAAGGGTGCTGCTTCAGAATCAGTTTGCTTCAGTTGTTGGTGATTTTCCTTGTAAAGTCAAGGCATCATTCTGAAGAAAATGGTGAATTGGTGGATCATGACCTCCTTTATGAGGTTCACCTTCTCAGCCACTGAGATACTACAGCATTTGTCTATAGGAGCAAATGCTCAAAGGCTAACCTGCTGAAAAGAGGGGGAAGAGCCTTTAAATGTCTTTGTAACTGTTAATCCTGGTTCCCTGTGGGCCCCTCTCTTCCCCCTCCTCCCCTTTTCTTCGTGTTTTTGCATCAGAAAAGCTTTCAGTTTTTTTTTTTTTCCTTTAAAACAGCTGCATGAGACTCAAGATCTGTTTTTTAGTGGGTATTGAAGACAAAGACAGTGGCTGCAGAAATGAAGTCTACTAGAGGCAATTGATTCTTTTGTTCATTTGGAGAAAAACAATCAGGTTTCTGAAAAAAGAGCAAGGCCAGCCAGTGGAATTCTGATTTAGTGTCATTATTTGCACATCTCCAGATCTTGTTTCGCCTGGGTATTTCCCATGTGTCAGGTGGGACCATGCAGTTTCTAGTTTTGTAAAATGTTTGGTTTCATTTAGACAAATGATAGGAAAAGTTTGAACTCTTAGAGATGTGCCCCCCTCCCCTTTATTTTATTTTTTGTGTGTTTTTGTTGGTGGTTTGTTTTTCTTTTAAATGGGCTCATTAGTATCACCCTAATTTCATGCACAGTCCTATGGGTTTCCATGGGATGATTTCTGTGTTGACATAATGTCCCTATAATTAATGTTACTATGATTGAACCTAACACTAAGTCTGTTTTGTTATGCTAAACTGGGTTCTAGTGGTTGCTGTGAGCTTCTAAACAGGCTTTTCTCATTACTCCTGCTCTGTGCTTCAGTGGGGTTAGATGGGGAGGAACTGGGAGCTATTTACAGGGAATTGATTGGTTCAGATCAAATGGAAAAGTTTTGGTTTGGCCCAGGCTGATTATACGCACTTCCTGCCCTTTACTGTCTCAGACCTGTCTTCCTTCTGTGGATGCTGTCACAAGCATACCCTACCATCCTGCTCACCTGCCATATTTGACCTGTGTCACAAATGACCTGGGGCAGCCAGTGCAAGTGGAAGACAGGAGGAAAAGAAACAGAGCCTGAAGCAGTTGCAGTGTAGCTCCAGTGAAGCGTAATAGACCTCGGATTAGTGCTGAGCAAAGTTGAAACAAAATGTCAGCCTTCTTTCAGTGCTCAGAAACTGTCAAATTGCAGAAGTCCTGACAGTTGATCTGCCCTAATGCTTGTATAAGCATAGTCTTGATAGCACCTTGAGCTTTATCAAGTAGTCCAGCTGCTGACCACCTTTTTTGACTTTGTACCCACAAGCACAAAATGGTAGAGACCTGAGATTTTTTTCTTACTGCTAGTTGGCTGGAGTGTGGGAACATGCTATGATGGGGAATGAGAAAGTTGTGTTTTATGCCATAATAAAACTTAACAGGATGAGGAAGGGCAGATAATTTGTAACTCTTGCTGCAGTCCTCAGAATCCTGGAAACCAGAAATCAGCTGGAGCTCACAGTGTGTCTCAATATAGATATAAGGCACAGAAACAGACTGTCTGGTGCCTCATCTTTCTCTTGCTCTCAGAATTCAGTCACACAATGCATCTAAGAATGTCCTGTATTGAGGATCTCATTAATGTCTGTGGAGATCTAGGTTTACTTTCTCAGTGCAATTTTGCTAAATAATCTTGGAAGATTTAGATTAACTCAGTTTTGCTCCACAGAGAGCTCTACCATTTTACAACATGCAGTTTTAAGGAAAGTAAGGTGCAGATGATAAAATTGATGAAAGAGATCTGATGGGATAAGTTCTGAAATGTAACATTTCCAGGTAAGTGGTGGGTTTGGTTTCTGCCTGGAACAGGTTTCCTTTGAGCTCTGTTAGCCAACCTACTGTTATGCTGGAGTCTGAGCAAGTTCAGGAAGTAAAGTAGCATTCTGTTCAAAACAAACACAACACACACACACACACACACACACACACTGAAAAGGGAAAAAAAAAAAGCCAAAACCAAACCACTCCAAACTTGACATGTGGTTAAAAGGAAGGGTAAAAAAAACAGGTTAAGATGAGAGAGCAGATAGTAAATAGTCTGCAGTAAGGCCACTCGGAGCTCTGATTTCTCATAGAGCCATAGAGGTTTTTGAAAGAAGATTTGCACTGGTCTTTCCATTGCTTCTGGGTTTCTAAAGTCAGTACCCACTTCTGGAAGTCACCTTTACTAACCTTGATTGTCTTTCCTTGTTATGGAATGGTAAATAGTGCTCTTTCCTTACCTTATTAGAAGTGCTGTAATGAAAGCCTTCATTCATTCATGTTTGTTGAGTTACACAAAGAGTAGAGAGATGAGTGTTCTGTAGGAATGTTTATAAATGAAGAAAGGCTTGAAAAGTGTGGAAGCAAACAAATGTGTGTCCTTATGAAAGCAGAAGTCATGTGTGGTGGAAAAAGTTAGAACCTAGAGCTAAGACTTCCTCATTAGCTTTCATTGATAAACTGCGGAGCGTTGCTTAACCTGGTGTATTTTATATTTAAGCTAAGGAGGAACACTCACTATTCTACTCAGTGTATTAGCCATAAACAAAGCTTTTCATCATTGATCATGACCGGTAGTTAATGCCCTGCTTGTTGTTAGTCATATATCCTGAAATGAAGCCAAGGCCAATTTAACTTCCTAACAAAACAGCTATTCACTGAGTGATTTATTGGAGCTATAAACTAAAACTAACAGTTTATTATCGTAACAGGTCTTTAAAAGGACAGAATTTTTCAGCACAGCTGAACAACTGCAACAGTGTTTTGTGCCTTTCTAGAGAAGGATAGTTATTAAAAACTGGCACTGAACCAGTTCTTTTGTGAAAAGTTTGAAAAGCAGCATTTTTCAGTTACCCATAAATATTGCTGGAGTTGTTAGATAATATTGAGTGTGTGTTTAAGTAAAATTAGTTGGATTGACTTAGTGCTACCTAGGCACTATTCAGTGCACAGGTAGTCTTTATCAAAGAACCAGGAATAGGAAGAATATTTGTGCTTTAAAAATCTGAGGCACTCATACTCTTTAGTGAATTTGCATGATTACTTGTGCTTGAGGTTTTCACATAATTCAGTTGCACCAAGAGTTTTGAAGTATGAATATTCAATAATATTGAGACTAGAATACTTATAGAAATCTGGAAGTACATTTTTGGCACCTTAGGTTCAGTACTAATTATTTCATAAAGAGTTTTATTAGCTAGAAAGAAGAGATAATCACTCTGTAACAGCTCTGTATAGATGTACGGAGAGTACGGAGTGTCCAGCATAGCTTAGAAACAAAGCACGAAATCCATTCTAGCTCACAGAAGAGCTCACTACACCAGAGCATATCAGTGTCTGTTTCAGTTTTGCAGGGTACATTGGATGTATTGAGTTCTATCTTGTTGCTAGCGTTCAATTCTGAAATCCTGGTTCCCACTCCCAGGTAAAGAGGACAGCAGTTTCACTTGTGAATTTCAAGTCATGTGAAGGCTTACTAATGTCCTTTCGTCTATAATGTACAGGTTAAAGCAAGTGTATTCTTCCTCATCTAGATCAGTGCTCACCAGGTGAATATTCACCTGATGGCTTCAAACCCTGTCTGCCATGTCCCCTTGGAACATATCAGCCTGAAGCTGGAAGAGTATCCTGCTTTCGTTGTGGAGGAGGTCTAACAACAAGACACAGCAGTGCATCCTTGTTTCAGGACTGTGAGACCAAAGGTGAGGTCGAGATATATTTTGTGAATTGAGTTGCTCCAAGGGAAAAGTAACTGCTGCTGCTACAGGTGGGGCATTCAAAGAAGGGTCATGCTCTTTTCAAGGATCTCTCCTTCCAGGGGTCTCATAGTTGGCTGGCCTGGCCTGGCTGCAGGGAAAATCAATAAAGCCTCAATTCCTTTTATAACTGATTTTCATACAAGATTTGAAAATGGGTGGAGAAGTACATGGAAGTTGATCAGGAAAGTCATTGATCTGTAAAGAGTCGTATAGAGGAGCAGCAGGGAGAAAAAAGTCTCCAAGAAAATAAAGACCAGTATGTTGTACTGACATTTGGGGTTTAAGCACAGCAGCAATGTGAAAATGTGAAGCAGAGAATTGCTGTTCTAGAGGATAAGTAAGAAAATAGGTTCTTCATGTTCATAATGAAAAACTGGCTTGGATGCCTTGGGATATACCTAAAAAGCTAGCATTCAAGTTAACCATGCAGTACCTCAGACAGCCCTCTAAATTTGATACAGTGGAGCTAACATGCAGTCAGCTCCCAACGTTTTCCTCACAGGAGTGAGGATCAGGTAGGGACCCTATCTTTAAATATTAAAGAATTTTGTTAGCATCTTGGTTACCTAAAATGTAAAAACCTGAAAGACAGCTATGAAGTTGTCCCTGAAAATGCTGTTAAAAATATGTGTCTATGGAAAGAGTTGAAATGTTGATCAGTGTAACTGTTTACTCAGTGTCTTAAAGCATGGGTAAAAACCCATGACTTACATTAAAATCACCTGAATAAGAAGTGTTAATAGAAAATCTACTGCTGTAATTTAGAAATAAAGGATAGAAATATGTTCCTGATGCAAACATTTGGTAGTGGTTTGGATCTAAGAGAGCTCTCTAGTGTCAGTCAAGATATGTTTCTGTTGAGAATTGCAGCATAATAGAAGAATTTTGAAGTATGGTTGAAGAATTAATATTACTGTTAACAGTGTGGTAGCTAATAGATTTCTTCAGTGAAGAATTACTGAACCCACAAATACTGTTGTTTCATACTTAATTTTGTAACGTTAAAACACTAAAAAACCATGTTAAAAACCTTGGATTGAGATAAGAGGAACTGATTTCGGTTTTATATAAGATAAATAAAAACAGGTCTATAAATGAGGTTCAGTTTTCAAAACAGAGGGGAGATTAAAGGAATTTATTTATATTAACTGGAATGAAGAGCTCAGGGATTTGCATGTGGAAGAGGCCACATGAGACATGCAATCACAGATGCAAGAACTATTTGGAACTTGTATCTGAAGCATTTGGATTGGGAGTGGAGCATGTAGGGAAGGACTCCAGGCTAAGCTGTCTTACAAAGCTCAGTAAGATGAGGGTTATGTGGGAGTAAGCAGAGCTTAAAAGGAATAGAAAAAAGGGACTGTGCAATGCAGAAAACTACATTTGAAAGGCAAGTTAGTAAATTATTTTGATGTTTAACCTGACAGAAGTAAAGTTGCCAAATGAGGTGTAGGAATAGGAAAATAATTTATTTTACTCTCACAAAGAAAAGGGCAAGGAAAAAGAAGCAAGGTGGTGATGGAGTTAAGAGCAAAGATATAGCTGATGCTCTTGACTGCTTTCTATAAGGTGTCAGTACAGATGATGATGGGCAGAGATTCAGATGCATAATAGCTAAGCAAAATCAAATGAAAGGAAGCATATAGAAATGTAAGCAAAGGTGTTTGGGGTCTCAGATTGCATTGAGAGAAAGAAATTTTCTTGCTGTATGCAGAGAAGTAGAAAAAAAGGTTGCAGGTCAGCTAGAAAAGATTTTTCTTCCATGTCTGTCCATCTCATGTCTAAAACTTCCATAAAATCTGTAATATTCATGAAAGTTTGTATGTCAGAACGGAGTCTTTCATTGGTGATGCTAGAGGTGCTTTCAGCAAGGCCTGTGAGGGCTATAGCTTATATGTCTAGCTAACATGATGATTTGCATGACATGATGAAATAAAGTAGCAATGGATCTGGTGGAGGTGGCTGTACCCTGACTCACAGCCTGTTGTTGCAAGACAGTGTGTGATCGTGAGAGAAGGCGGCAACGTATCAGTTTAGTCACTAATATTGATGCAATATGCCACTTGCAGAAGGCCAAAGTCTTTTACCTCTGCTTGTGGTGAGCTCATCATGAAGCAGCAATGCACATGCTGCTTGGCATAAGCAGGTGAGAAAGAAAGGTTTAGTTAGTATTTCCACATACATTTCCACATAATTCCAAGTTGAATGTCAGTGACAAGACCATTTGGTAACACACTGTTCCACTTGGTGTCCTGCTTACAACATCATGGTGGTGCATGATTCTCTTACTGCTTCCACACAGAGCTGCTCTACAGTGTTGCATTTGGGACTTCTGAACGTTCATGAAGTGACCTGCCAAACTAAATCTGTTCAATTGCTCTGCTTTATAACCCTGATAGTTTATGACCATGGCATTTCAGTTACTGAAATTATACTATGTCCTTTAAAAATGCACAAAATTTCATGTGCTGCTGCCAATTTTTTAACCATGCTGCATATTTAATTACTGTCCAGTTCAGTGTTCACCAGGCCATTTTTATAATACCACAACTCATCGGTGTATTCGCTGCACAGTTGGAACATACCAGCCTGAGTTTGGACAAAATTACTGCATTTCATGCCCTGGAAACACCACTACTGATTTTGATGGGTCGACAAATATAACACAGTGTAAAAGTAAGTATAGCAAGATGGTTTTGATGATCTCTTGCAAATAAAAATATTTGGCCATTAATATTCAGAATGGCCCTAAGGTCAAAATTTAGCTTTGCTTCAGGGAGCTTGGAGAGAAGGCAGTGGTGTTGCTCCTCTTTTGTTGCCTGCCTGCATCTCATCCCACATGGCTTACTGAGGTCCATGAGAGACCATTTCTGCAGACTGGTTCCATCATTCTTGTTAAGGTAAGTGATGATTGTGTCTTTCCAGTTGGTGCTGGGCCACTCTGTATCTTACTATTAAAACTTTTATCCCATGATATAGCAGACAGAGTTTGTCTCCTTGGCACTCTGATTTCTTTCCCTTCTACTAAAAGGAATGGAAGATGGCTCAAAAAAATTAATAGCTCTAGATTTCTTCTGAATAACAACCTTTGGAAGAGGCAATTACAAAACCACTGTTACAGGTTATGGTAAGTGTAGGACAGGTAGCTGAGGGTAAATTAAAAAAGGAAAGCAGAGGTCAGAAAAATGATTCCTCAGAAGAACCTCTGGAGCCACTTACATACACACAGATTCATATCACACTTAAAGCATCTGTTCCCTGGGCATGTCACACCTGCACATCACTGTTACAGTGCTATAGTATCCTTGTGGCCATGGACTGCTAGGGAAGCACAGGCAAAACATCCTGCCCTGGGTTTCACCCTCTCTTACTGCCAGCAGTGCTGATCTGTGCAGAGAAAGGGCCATCTATACTCCCTGTTTTGTGCTGCTGCAAGCATGGTGCCTGAGCAGAGTGCCTCAGACTCCAGTTAGACTTCAGCTGATACTTCTATAAAGATGTTCTGTCTGACAGAAGCATCCTCAGACTCCAGTTAGACTTCAGCTGATACTTCTATAAAGATGTTCTGTCTGACAGAAGCATCCTTGCCGTACCATTTCTTTGTTCTCATACAAGTGCCTTGCCGCTTGGCTGTGACTTGGTCGATAGCACCTGCTGTGTTAACAGTGACTGGTCTGTATTTTATGTCTCAGTGGTGGTCAAAACACAAAGGTAGATGCAGGCAGTAGCATGAAATGAAGCTGGCAAAGGGAACTGTACCTGCATCAGATGCAGGCAGAAAAGTTTTTGTTTCTGTCACCTATGTCCTGTTTTCTGACAGTGATTGTAGAGAGAGCTGTAGGATGACCTCACTTTGCCTAGTCTTGCATGCTGTATTGCTTTTTCAGATAGGCAGTGTGGAGGTGAACTGGGAGATTACACTGGATATATTGAATCACCAAACTATCCTGGGGACTATCCTGCAAACACTGAGTGCACCTGGAACATTAACCCACCACCAAAGCGCCGTATTCTGATTGTGGTTCCAGAAATATTTCTACCAATAGAAGATGAGTGTGGAGACTACCTGGTGATGCGCAAAAGCTGTAAGTCTGAAATACCTACTGAGGCATATGGTATCTATCTTGGTGTACACCAGGTTTCTCATATGCATTGCTATTTATGTAAATGAAATGTAGCCTGGCTGGCCTCTACTTGTGAGCAGAAATTTCTTTAAATGACAGATTGAGAAATCCTATTTGGTAACACTGCTCCATAGGCTCAGGTAAAACTACAGTGCAAGGCCATGATGCATCAGTGAACTCTGAGAGAAAAGCTATTAGGAAGGGGTGGATGGTTTAAGCTATCTAGATATGAATTATGTTAAGGAATTCTAGCCTGGGTTAGGAAAGAAGAGGTGCTTGCTAGTCCCTACAGGTGGCTGGTGTGTGAATAAACAGCTTCAGTTTCTGGTAGAGGCAGATCCCTTAAACAGTAGATTGTGGGCTTTTTTGTTGCTTTGGATTTT
>NDXB01004852.1:74285-90363 GCA_002631895.1 Agapornis roseicollis | reverse complement strand
TTTTTTTTTTTTTTTTTTAGGAAAAGGGAGAATATTCCTTAACCATGACCATCCACTAATGGCCTGCCACATTTCAGAAAGCATCTGTTATGATAGCTTAACCTATTTTCTAATTGTGCATTAGTATGAAGCATTGTCAGATAACTGCCTATTGTGTGTTTTCTTTGAAAGCTTCTTCCAACTCTGTAACCACGTATGAAACCTGTCAAACCTATGAGCGCCCTATAGCTTTCACTTCTAGGTCTAAGAAGTTGTGGATCCAGTTCAAGTCGAATGAAGGAAACAGTGCCAAAGGATTCCAAGTTCCTTATGTAACATATGACGGTAAGCGGATGTGAGCAGCTAAGCCAAGGTGGACTAGTGCAGCTGCAGCAGCACAGAACTCCTTGATGAGCTCCTTGACCCTGCTAAGCAGCAGGGTTACCCAGCACTCTCAGCAGTGTTGTTATGAGGCTACTTCCAGTAGTTGTTCTTATTTAAGGCTGGTTTAAGGAATTCTGCTTTGCACTGCAGTCTTAAGTGCCACTGTTTTTCTGGTCTTCCGCAGACCTAAACAAAGAGCTGGGATTCTGGGCTCTGACCTGCATTTCTGTGTCTTCCCAGTTTTGGATTGCAGTGCACCCCTAGTTAGGAACTGGGCAAAGTCCAAGTGCCTCAGATCTATCATGTTGTTGCTATCATCCCTATTCTAGTACCAGATACTAAAATGTCTGTATTGAAAAGAAACCTGAGGGGCAAGAGTTTCACCCTATCCTTGTCAGAGTCACCAGGAGTGAAACTGGAGCTGAGGCTTTGCACTTCAGCATAAGCGATGTGAAAATGATAATGCACGTTTGTGTTCACACTGGATTGATTGTAAAGGACTCATCCTTGCAGACTCATGGTCTGCAGGGTTTCATCAACAATGGATAATTAATTTTTTAGGGGAAACCTCTCATTTTTGAAGCATTTCAAGTTTTGATTGACATGGGGGGTTGCCTTTTGAGAAAGTTTCCTCTTACCATTTGGGGTTTTTTTCCCCTTCTTACTGTAAAAGAAAAAAAAGGCAATACCAGTTTGTGTGTACTTACAGATAAGTTTCTGCAGTGCAGTTGGTTTGAAGCAGATTACTTGGTTACAGTGTGCACTACAGTCCTAAGTGCATTATGATTTCTTTTGCTTTGGACTGATTGATGCTGAGAAGCTCAGCAGAGTGCACTGTTTTCATAGTAAGCAGTATTTGTAGCTTATTTACAGAAGAACATTTGGAATATTTTCTAACTACTAATATGAGGATCAAGTAGCTCTGGTTCTTTTGGAGGTAGGGCTTACATGTGTAACCAGAGTAAACCTGCATATTGCTCTCTTGTGTATGTACATTCCCCATAGAGGATTACCAAGAACTAATAGAAGACATTGTTCGGGATGGCAGACTTTATGCATCTGAAAATCATCAAGAAATACTTAAGGTATATTGCTTCCACTAAATATGCTGGTTTTGATTGAAAATGACACTTCTGTGCCAGTGAATTTGCTTCTTGCTCTGCATCAGATCTGTTCCTTGGTGCACTAGACACATGCCACTTCAAGGAAGTGGGGTAAATCAGTGGGGTGACCCTTTGATTTGGAAAATAAAGGTGGATCAGACTACAAGGCAAATCTAAGGTGGAGATATCCCCTCAAGCATCATGTATGCTGTGCTGAAGGAATGAGTGGAGCAAACTGAGAGGCATGGGATNTTTGGAAAATAAAGGTGGATCAGACTACAAGGCAAATCTAAGGTGGAGATATCCCCTCAAGCATCATGTATGCTGTGCTGAAGGAATGAAACTGAGAGGCATGGGATTTAATCTCTTGGAAAAACACTTGGTACTGCTTCTTGTAGCCTGTAAATTAGTAAGGGCTTTTCCTCCCTGGACAAAAAACCATCTCTTTATGGATTTCCTTTCTTTAACACTTGATGAGGTGACAGTTGTATGGGCAAGTTCCCACGTAACCCTTTCTTGTGTTGCATATCAGATCCAGTGTTTGTTTGTGCTTGTTTGATTGGTTGGGGTTTGTTTGTTATTTTTTGTTTGTTTATTTTCTTGTTTGCTTGTTGATGTTGGAAGTATGAAGATGGAAGTAACCCTGGTGCTGGTAATAATAAATGTTAAACTCCAGTGACTTCCCTGTGGCTTGAATGTCAGCCTTGCTCCAGTAGTTTCTGAGCCTCAGAAACATTAGTACTCGAAAATTAAAATGCCCATAATATTTTATGAATTAATCATTCACTAAGATTTGGTAATACCAACCCTAACTGCGCTGTGCAATTACTGTGAAATCTGCTTTCCTTTTTCTAGGACAAGAAACTGATAAAAGCACTGTTTGATGTGTTGGCACATCCACAGAACTACTTCAAGTACACAGCCCAAGAGTCAAGAGAGATGTTCCCAAGATCCTTCATTCGGCTGCTGCGCTCCAAAGTTTCCAGATTTTTGAGGCCTTACAAATAGTTGGCACTGTACTTACAAAACTAACCAGCCCTGGGCATGCACAGAGGGGTTGTGGTAGGTGGGGCTGCTTTCTGTGTTTCACACACTGGCAGAGAAACTCCAGGGAAGCTTGCCAGCTCCGTTCTTGGCAGAGTTTGGCTTTCTCAGCTAATATAAATATTTTGTTGAACAGAATTTTGATTCCTTTCCAGATAATACCTCTTGGGTACCAAAGATGCTTCATGGGTCTCTGAATTAGAGACTGTCCATCATTTCTATAGCTAAACGGTGCCAAACAGAAGTTTGTAGAGCTCTGCCCTATTGCTTCATCTGTAACTCTAAACGCTAATGTGGACAGACAGTCTTAAGTAGTGTGGTTTGGGATGAACTCCTGGGCTGCCGTTAATGCATGTTACCTCAACAAAGCTGTGTTCGTGTTTGGTCTTGCTGAAAGTGAGAACAAGATAGATGTTTCTCTTAATTTTTGCTACAAAGGAAATTCAGAGCTAAGATTGGAATAGTTTCAGTCCAAACCAGTGAGTCCAAGAATTGCACAAGGTATAATTTTTCTCTGAACTATATATCGTATGAGGCAAATGGAGGAATAAGCAAAGGGTTGAATATTAGCTTGAATGCTCTGGGTCTAGATAAAACTGTGTTCATGCTGATTGTTTATTGGTTTAAACAGAGTGATTCCAGAATAAAACCAGGGCACCAAAGTAATGGAAAATAAACCCTGACCTGCTGGACACTTCCATTATGGAGACTGCAAATGTTACAGCAGAACAGATTCTTTGCTAAATCCCAATGCTCTCCTTGTGCATAGGCCTGGGACAACATGAGGCATTGGCTTTTCCAAGTAATATAAAAATCTGTTCTCTGAGCACCTGCAGGTGAACACACAAGCCCCATTTTAGGTGCGGGCTTTGAATAGGTTATGCTTTTGTACATCACTGTTTAAACTTGTATAAGGTTCTTTTATAAGTCTCAATCCTTATACTCCTTATCTTGTCTGAGCACCTTGCAATGACCTTGCAGAGCAGAGAAGGACTGTTTTCCTTGTCTTGCTGCAGAGAAGTAGCTGTACAAAGGTATTCCTCAGCCAGACTGTGGCCACAGAGTGATCTATGGCAAAATGATCCCAAGCTCTGTGTCCTTTTCCTCAGGTTGTGTCTTATGTGACAGAAGGCTGTACCAAAAGGGCCCGTAGAGAGAACTGTGTTGATCAAAATATTGTCTCAGTGCTTTTCTGTCCACACTTCCATTATGTCACTGTTCTCTGGCCAGGCAAACCATTTCCTTGCTGTAATGTATCTTCTGGGCCTTCTATCTTGAAGGCAGATGGCTGCAGTCCTGCTTATTTGGAAATGGACTTACAACTTCTGCCTTTTAGTCACTGTCAGCGCCAGTGGGCACCAAACTTCCTCTCTGTGTCCCCTTAGGAAAAGTACTGAAATTTCACAGTGTAGCCAGGACAAATGCTCCCTTTCAGATCTCCCTGAGTTTCATTGCATTAGCATGTGATATTTAACTGTTTTACGTGAATAATACTCTGCCCGCATTGCAACAGATGAAATCCTCATCAAGAGCAGACATCTGAATCTCTTCCCTGTACTGTTTGGTGCAAACAAGTACTACCAAATGCAGCCTTGCTGAACTATTGTGGCATGGTAGCCCTATTCTAATGGCATGTGTGGCAGTGCAACCTGTCATGTGGTAAGGACATGTCTTAATCATGGTGTGATGGGAAGGGGCAGTGGTCACAGGCTACAGCTGGAGAGCATTGCTCCTCGGGATGGGGTTCATGTGATGCTGTGTTTCTTTTGCTACTGCCCTGAAAGAATTGCCACGCTGTGAATGGAGAAGGGAAATGTCTTGTGTTGCTGCCAAGAGGGTGAGCTGTGTCCTAGCTGGCTGCTTTGGGGCTCCTGCTCCACCTCAAGAGCTGTTTGTGGGTTTGCATGACAGGGTGATGAGCACCCATTCCAGGGATAGGGCTGCCAAGCCTGTAGTAGAGAGGGGCAAATGGCTTGGGCAGAAGAAGGGAGGCAGGGGATGAATTAGTAGAACCAGAAGGGAAGGAACCCAAGTCCCTCTGCGTTCCTGCCTGGTGTGTTTCATCCTGGACAAGGTCCCTGCTGCCATCATGGGGAAGGGAGGACATGGGGAAGGGGTTATCTAAAAGAAGGTATGGGGCAGTGTGATTGGTGAGAGGAATGGCTAAGGGATGCTGAAACAAGAGGAAGGGTGTTGAGAAAAGCTTGCTACGTCTGTGGAGAAGTGTATTGTGGTGGTGAGATCTCAGGAAGGTATTTCAAGATAGTTTCCCTCTGGCTAAGCAGCCCCTACCTCTCTGCTCTTTGTGGCTTCTAGTGCCAGATGCGGTGTGTCAGTGAGTTGCAATGATCCACCAACCATCCCTATGTGGCAATGGAGCACTTTGAAATGGTGAGACGCTGCATTTCTGCTCTGAGTGCATGGGTTCTGCTGGTGGAGCACTGGGAGGAGAGGACCGTGGTGAGCCAGCTTCTGGGCCAAGCCCAGCAGAGTGGTTTTACTGTGGTCTGTGTGCTCTCTGCCCAGGGAAGCAAGCCAGTTATTGCTGTGTTCCCTCCCAAGAAGGCTACAGATCTGAACACTTCTGGTTTATGTTGCTGAATGACACACAAGTCAGAGTGATTGGTTTCAACAAGGGTTCAAGAAAACAAAAGCTGTAAAACATCCATTTATTTTTAATTTGTGAAATTGGGCTTTCCTGCTTTGTGCATGAGTTACTGACTTGAACTCCGTGTTGGTTGCACTGCACCTCATCTTGTAGTCGCACTGTTCCAGCTCTGCCCAGCTGTTCTGGGACCAGTGTCTTGCCTTCAGTCTGTACAGTGGGTCTCAGTATTGCATCTCCATTCCCCCTTTGTGCACAGGACATTTTCGTTGTCTGTGTCTAAGTGTGGTGTACAGTTTAAGGCTGAGGAGAAAAACCTGCTCGCTCTTGAAGAATCCTTGTTCCACAGCCCTGTTTGTTTTCTATATAAGAAGTAAATGATTCAGAAGCACTTCTCTTTCCCTTGATCTAACATTATGAATCAAAATTTCCCCCTTTACTGTGGATCCTGTGTGTGCAGTAAAAAGTGAAGAGGGAATTTTTGCCATTTTAAATGCTGGGAGAAGTGATAACTGTTGCAGAATGCTGTAACACTTGGCATTGTATCTTCATAGCGATGGTAGTGGCTCTGTAGAAATTTTAATTTCTACTTTCTGTGTGGTTGTAGACTGATGTTATTTTTTTGGCAACAAATGAGTCAAAAAATGTTTAACCTTATAAAATCGGATTTAACTTTTGAAATAAGAATTAGTGTTAACTGGGTGACTTGATGTCACCTACATGAGATAAGCATAAGGGTCTTTTTTCATAATGTAAATTAATGTAAAATGTTTCAGACTGTTACTTTTAATAACAGAAATAAACCAGTGAATTTTTAGTTGCATGAAAACCTTGAGTAATATTTTTAATTGTCTTTGCTGTCCTAAATAATAGTTTTGTGTCAAAATGAATGGTTGTGCAGCAACTTATTGCACATCAGATAGATTATCCTGGGAACATCTGCTTACTGTGTCATGTAATATATTATTAGCCTGCATCTATACCCATAAAGATGCAGTTCTTTGTCTGTTTAGTGGTGCACATATTTCTGGTTAGTGTAATACCAGAATTATCCTGGTACCGATTCTAATAATTATGCTAAAAAATTCTCCTGCATGATAAGCTGGACTCAACTGGCCTGTTGTAACCAGCTCTATGAGGGCAGAATAAACTACGCAAAGTAACTCCAAAGTATTTTATTAGTTGGTATATTAATCTGATCTTTTTCTAAAAAAATTGAAACCCAAACATCCTCCCAACCCCCTTGATTAAACTTACAAATGACAATGAAACCAAACCAAACCAGGGTGAAAAGCTGTGTTAAGACACAAACTCCCCGAATATTTTTACGATTACACCACGGTTTCATCAGAGCTTTTCATTAAATCCACTGATTTAAGTTCTTAGAATTAAAAAAGTCACAGGAAATGATAAATTAATGGCTCTACAATAATTTTTAATAGTTTTTCTGTATTTGTTTCTGTGCTTTACATTGAGAATGTGAACTGTAGTCAATCTACCAAAGTTTCATAAAAATAATCATGATATTCTCTCCTTAATTTTTTCAGACATTTGTTTGACCTTTAGCTTCCATTGATCACAGTGACAAGGACTGATTTGCATTAAACTGGCTGTAGCCATCCAGGTTCATTTGGGGGCACTTTTGGAGGATACAACTGTATAACTCAGCTGTTAGCTGTAGAAAGCTGACATTGGTTTATATGTAAAAGACAGCAAAGTAAATGACATACAGAAATATAGGGATCATAGAAATGTATGATGATTACAGGATAATCAAAGCAGAAAACTGTGTTGCTCAGATAGTCTTCCTGACATTGTCACTAGTGCCACCTGCTAGATTGCAGTGATGGACACATGAGTGCTCATATACCCTCCAGGATGGGAAATGTCAATGTGAAATGTCTTGTGAACTCCCAGAGCAGTGGGAGCAGAAATACTGATTGGGACCTTTGGGTGTTTACATAACAGAAATAAGTAACAACAGAATATAAAGAGCAAGACTTGAAGCTTATTTAAATCCAAGGAACTGGAAGAGGTTTGATGTGGGTAAGCAGGAAGGAATGGTATTACAATAATCCTTGGTAACAGAATGCAAGGATAGTGGCCTGCAAATATTTCTGAATTAAATAAGCTTTTTCTATCATGCGTATAGATGACATCCTGTAAATGCATTAGATGCTGAAGGTAAAACCTGACACAACTAAAACATACTTCTTGTTTTCCTTTTAATTCTGCTTCATTTAAACTGTGTGGAAGGCTTCTGCTGGAGGAGCAAGCAAGTACTTCTTAAAAAACTTAAGCCAAATTTAGGGCTGGTACAAGTAGGTGTGTTTCTGTGCATCTCTGAAACCAACCTGTCCTACAACACAGCTTGTTACTGCCCATTTAGTTTGGACAATTCTTTTGCTCATAGGCAGGTTTTCACTCTCTGTTCTGGAGCTCTGCTTTCCACAACATATATTCTGCTGTCATTGTAGAACATCACTGTGAGCAGTGATGCGGATAGATCACCTGTGGGAAAACCAGAAGGAGTTAGAGTATTCAAGGGACAGATTCCACTCTCGAAAGGTGAGTTCATCTAGTTTCTCTCCAAGTGAGTGCAAATTACGTGTGACTTTCTGCGTGTTGCTTTTTTAAACTATTTTATTAAACCACTTTAAGCGCAGAAAAAAAGGGAAAAATCTTTGTTTAAATGTTAGTGCAGCTTTATTCTGATTAAAGAAGTTTGGGAGAGTAATAATGTTTTCTGAAGTCTGTGAAGTATAGCCTGCTCGGCACGCAGTAAAGGAAATAGGTCAGAAAAGGTGACCTTGAAATCTTTTCCTCTGTATTGAACATGTCTATAAATTTGAAATTGGTTAAGGAAACACCCTCACACTGACTTGGTCCAATGCAACCAAAGCCTTTTTTCACTGGAAGTTTATTCAGTAGGCAATGTAGGCTTTCAAACCTGGATATGAATCATGTGCCGTGAAGTTTCCTATCTGTGATGATTATGGGATCAGGAAATAAAGGGTTCTTAGCTTTAAGGACACAAAAAGATGCATGGGAAGCTGAAGTATTCTGAAGTGGTCACTTGAGATGCAATTTGTTGTTTAGTAGTTCAGCTGTTCATGTTATACCAAGAGCACTACAAACATCCATGGAACACTTACGTACCAAGCAAGCTTATGCTTGACTAGCTTTAGAGAAAGCTTTGTCATTTTTGCCCAAATCTAATCTAGCAGTGGCAGCATGAATATGTTGTTTGTGCATTCTTTCCTGCTTGCTGTGCTAGAAGAAATGGAACAAACTAATACTAAGCAAGGAGCCTTGATGTGAGTTGGACGGAGAATCTCTATCTGGAAATAAGTTCGGGAGATGGAGAGGCATAGAGGTATGTTAAATACACATATGTATGTGTGTGTGTGTATGCTCTGGATTTGGAGCCAGAGGTCAGGAGTTGTGAGTTACTGAGGTAGGCTCTGTCATGCACCCTCTCTGTGATCAGGCCCTGTAGCTACACATGTCCCGTCACCAGTTAAAAGCTGTGTTGCAAAATGACAGCTCTGCTGGCTTCTGGAGGTGCTGCCTGGGGTAAACCCCAGACATGGATTTCAGCTTCAGGCAGGAGAGGAGATCATGATGTTTATGGGTTTTAATGTGGAAATTAAGAAAGCACGCCAGAAAACTGAGAATTGATCATCTCTGTGTCCAGCAGACAGTCCTGCCTGTGACACAACCCTGCTCATGAATTTGGGTGGCCCCCAGTTTGCTGTTACTGATGTAGTGCTGGTGTGAGGGGCTGTGTGGAAAAGCTGAGAAACAGCAGCTATTAAAAACAGGACTGGTAGAAAAGTGCTCAGGGAGCCTGTCTGGCTTACATAGCATAACTGTCACACCCTGGCTCCCGTAGGTGCTAATTCTCTCAGCAAACTTACGAAAGTAAAACCCTGAAAAGGCTCATCCATGCTGAGAACAGCAACTTCATTCAGTGGAAGAAGGAAGCTTTGCTCTAGGAGCTGAACACTCAACATAGCAGGCATTGCTGTCTTCCTCGGCTAGTTCAGAAAGTCCCTGAAGCCACTGCCTGTGGTGTGAGGTCGATGCAGCAGTGCTGAAATAAGCACATTACAAATACCTGTCCCAGCTGTGTGTAGGACATATGTCCAGTTTGACCATTTGCTCTTGGAGTGGGTAACAGAGGCCCCTAGCGCTCTACCCCAGAAGGTTGTGTTTCTGCATGCAGTAATGGAGAAGTAAAACTTGACGCAGAAGATGCTGTGGCGCAGGGATGCTGTGGACACATGCTCTGGCGCACCTTCATGTAAAATGCCAGTCTTGTCCCTCCCTCAGACAGCTCTCAGGTTCCCTTCTTGTCTGGCATATTGCAGAGACACTCAAATAAGGAGATCTTTGAGGATCTGGGGATCTGTGATAATGAGGCATAGGTTGTGGTGTTATGTCATCCTGGGGATGTTGGTAGAGTTCATCAACCTGTGTTACCTGCCCTGTGCATACTGGCTGTGCCTCAGGGCTGGGGGCTGTGCCAAGGCAGCGGGGCACCATCCCCAGGGCTCCCCACAAGAGGGCAGCATGTGGCCCTAAGGAATAAAAAAACCCTATTAGAACCAGTGCTGACAAACAGCCATAGGTTTTGGGTTAGGTCTTAAGTAACAATAGGCCTAAACCAGTCGGCTGAAACTTGGTTCATGGTGTGCTGCTGTCTTCCTGCCCGCACGTGTGAATGTTCCCAGGAAGATCATCTTGGGCTGGCTTCAGCAGCATTGGTGGGATCTGAAGGAGTATTTCCCAGTCCACTGGCAACTCTCTGCAGGACACATGCGCCAAGGAGTGAAATGTTCTTCTGGGTAGCTGTAACAGGAGCACCAGGCAGCTTCCTAATGACACCATTAGCCAAAATACACAATTCAGATCTTTTTCATTTAGCAGCTCTTGTTTTTAAGCACTGCCTCTGATCGACCTTTTCAAATTACAAGCAAGGAAATGTGCCGGCTGCCAGTTGTTGATTTCCAGGCAGACTAAACCTCAAAGGAAGCTGGAGGAAATGGGCTGTGAATGTCTAAATTCAGTTGCTGTTGTTTACTTCTAAGAAGAGTGATTGATTCTGGCACTCTGCCTGACCCCATCCCTCTCATGACTCCGTTCTAAGAGGTGTCAATAATGGACTCTGAACATTTGTCTTTGGAAATAAAATTGTGTGTATAATCAGCTACTGATTTTCTCCCTCATCTCAGGGAGGTTGCTCCACTCGATCACAGCTTGACTCCTATCAGGGGTTGGACAGATGATCTTGCTGTAAATTATACCCAAGGTAGGGCAGAAACACCTCAAAGTACCAGTTATCAATAGCACCGTGTGTCTCATCGTTCGTAGCTACAGTGCACATGCTCCTGCTCTCCTGGGGCAGCTGGCTTCCTTTTCAGACATAGCGTGAGCTAAAGTATCTTTCAGTTGACTAGGCTTGGAGGTGGAGATGTTTGACCAAACCACAACACGGCAAACACAACCCCTGTGTTAGGAGAGTTACATTGAAGTACTGTTGATGCTTCTGTGTGTTAGCAAATATTAGCACTGAGTATCCAGTAACATGGCTCACTAAATCTCACCCGTTATGAGTTACTGCAGTTTTGTGTGTGCCATGTGGAGGGGGATACAACGGTAGCTCACTTATGCTTGCAGCACTTGAGAGTGTTGGAGTCTTGGCTTCATAAAATAAACATAAGAGCTCCACAGAGGTGGGAGGTCCCATGTTTGACCAACACTGTGGTGACCTCCTCTCTAATGTTGGTGCAAATTATATTTTTGTCTTAAATGGAAGCTGTAAAATATCTGAGGCTCAGATTTTGATTTAAAGCCCCAAAATAAAGATACTCAGATATATCCGATGAACTCAGGATTTGAATGCTTTAAGTTCCAGAATTTTATACGTATTAACTTAAAGCATTTGAATTCTAAGTTCCTTGAACATTGGTTTGTTGGGAAACCAGAGCAATTCCAGGCTTGATAAAGAACCTGTACAAAGCAGCTTACCCCCTCTGTCTCTCCTCTGAGAGAGGGGTGCAACGCTCAGATCTGAGCTCTGTAAGAAGGTGGCAATATTTGCAAACGAAATGCTCCTGTGACTACTCCTTCAGCTGACAGGGGCAGAAGAGGTTCACAGGCAGTCTTGTGAAAGGTATGGTCAGAATGTTGTTCTGTGGTGAATCCCACATTGGCAGGGGTTGAAGCAAGCACCTATTCTCAGGGCTTTTGCAGAAGAGCTGGGGAATTCCAGTTCTGTTTAACCTACTTGCTTATTTCATCACTGGAGCTCCTCTGCCATCTTCGTCATCATCACCTGGTAAACTGGGTATGCCATGTGTGTAAACTGGAACCTTTCAAAAGGCAATACTGCTTCAGCACAACCTGTGCTAGTGCTGTTCCAGAAGCAAAGCAATCCTTCAACCCTTTTTCTTACTTACTTATTTTTCCTGTTTCAAATTATGTTTTGAGATTTGTGTTCTCTGGGAGGTAAATTCCACAGAGCTTGCCCAAGGAGTTCCCCCTCTCTCTCCCAAAGTACTGCTATTTAGGAATCGTACCACTGTTGGAGGTGGAAAGCATCTGGAATGCCTTTGCAGCAGATTTAGACTTGGGCACAGGAAAGTTCTCTAGCTAAAGGGCAAGAGAAAGCTTAGAGCTGTTAAAAGGTTTGTGGAACTCCTTTCAAGACCAAGAGTTCCCCCCTGTGGCAGGGAGCTTTCAAATATGTGTGCTTCACTGACACGTCAATATTTATCCTGAGCCAGCGTGCATTTCACAATGACAAAGACAGGGGGTTGTGGGGACCACAACCCTGGACATAACCACCTTGGCTAACAGAGTGAGGCACTTCTTATATCCCGGTGGAAAATTAATATGATGTGACCTTTTCCCGGCCCGTTGTGGGCACCTGCCCATGGCACCAGATGTTTCTGAGAATGATGTATTTGTTTGAAAGGAAAGTATGAGGGGGACAATGACAACCCATTGCTCCATGCAATTGATGGGTAAATATTTGAAACTTCTTGCTGCCAAGTTAGAATCAGGTTAGTAAACTACTTCCATGAGTGCAGGCAGGCGTGAATGTCATTCTGGGTATCAGGTATCTCAGCTGCATCTCCACTAATGTTCAGCCTGCTGACTCAAGGAAGAATTTGGCCAGCTGCCTTACAATTAATTAGCCACACAGATCTAAAAGCAACCACAGGTATCCTGAGTTTCACAGGGTGATGTATACATTAAGCATTGGGAAGGCTTTGCTTCATACTGTTGCCCTAACAAATATCCCATGCAATTTTGTGTGCATACTGATGTTTTGTGTAGCAAGAAGTGACTTGTTGCCATGCTGGGAAGGAAGAGTTTTGCCCAGAGAGCCATTTGCTTGCAATCCTTATTCAGCAAAGTGTTTAAGCAGTTGGTGGATAGAAATGGATTGTTATATTGGAGTATTTAGACTAAGAATGGACTCCTTTGTGTCCAAACAATGCTGAAAAATTGCTGTCTGCTAGCACAACTGGGGCTCTGTAATGGGTGCTGTGCAGGGCCTTTGTCTCTTATGCTGAAGAAAGTGAGAAAATTGCTGACCAGGCGAAGCAAATATGTGGGGTGTGAAAACAATGGCATATCTCTGCTGGAGCAAATTCAGTGCTGTTTCTGCTCTTGCAATGGTACTTTATTGATGTCTTGGATACTCTCCTTTTTAGGTGTCGTTAGTCCAGTGGCTAATGACAGTCAAAGCATCTCATGGCTCCCTTAATGTGATGAGTCCATAACCACTTTGTCAGGGACAGCTGTGAACTATCTCAAGCAGCCAACAGGAAAGCAAAGTTGTGCAGCAGCCTGGTGGGCTGACTTCTCCAGCTGAATCTTGTGCAATAGCAGCTCTTCACTTCTCTTTGCTACTTCCATTTGGGTATGCCCCACGAGGACTGAAGTGACATACTGTTCAGCCCAGCGTGCCCTGTCGGTGCTGCTGAAGTTCTGGTTTTACAGTTTATTGACAAGCTCTGCCTTGTCCAGGCACTCTGAGCTGGGTTCGTGAAGAGCCTGCATCTAGCTATTGCACAGCATCTTTCATCCCCCAGGATGAGCCGGGCATCACAACCACATTGCATGATTGTAAATGTGATCTTTTACAGTGCGGAACCCAGCTGCGAGGCTTTGTCTCCAGGGTCTCCCTGCCCTCGCTTACCTCTCAGAGCCAACACTGATCCCACCAGCCCCGTGCCTTTCGGGGAGCAGCAACAGGCTCTTTCGGGGAGCAGCAGTTCCTGCTGGACTGCCATAGGGCTGATGTGAAGAAGAGCAGCGCCCTCTTCCTCCTGCCGTTAGAAGCTCGGGTTGTCTTGAGCAGCAGCATTCGTGCGTGCCCGGCTCTGCTGCTCCTTGGTCTGTGAGTGTCAGGCTTATGGAAAGGTTGAAAAGGAGTGAGAAAATCCGTGTTTGTGTAGTGTGGAATGACTCGTGCTGCTTTAGCCTTAACAAGATCCCTTCTGTATCCTTAATGATCTCAGTGTAAAATTTACGGCGTTGAATGCCCCAGCAGCAAGAGGAAGCCTTCAGCACACAAACTGCCCTTTGCAAGACAGAAGGGGAAGTGAAATCCCCTGAGGTTTGGGAAGTCTGAATGATGTAGTTATGGTTGGCGCTTTGAATGTATGTGCAGCTTACGTCAAAATAAACATTAGCAGTTCGACTCTAGCAACGTGCGGGAGGGTGAGAACCAGCATTAATGTATCCATGTTTCTTAGAATTAATCATTATGAAATCTTAGGCTGGAATAATCTTCCTACTGCACAAAATAAACAGAGGTTAGTGTGGATACAGACTTGGGAGAGATGTCACCTGCCCTCGATGTACACCATTTTCTGCCCACCTGCCTGGGTAGAGGTCCTGAAGAAAGCCATGCAAGGAGTGTTTTGGGAGAGAAAGAGATGTGAATCTGGCCTTTTGTTTGAGAGGAAAGTGTCCTGCTGTCCTCAGCGACATGGATAGCTCTAAAAGACCGAGTGGCCATGTCTGTGCTCGTGTGTGCAGCAACAACTTCTGAGTTGTGCATGGGTCTTGTCCTGGAGGAAACCAGCTGGTGAGCAATGCTGGGGGCAGTCAGCCCGGTTCCCCCCCTGTGAGCAGGACAGCTCAATGCACAGCAGCCACTGTTAAATCCGTTAAGGGCTGCTCCTGACGGTTCTATGATGTGGAGGTCTGGGGAGGCCAGGCTTTCTGTCCCCCGTGCCAACCCCCGTGTGTATTCTCTTACCGCTTCCCCAGTTCTTGGCAAGTCACCTGCCAGCTTCTCCCTTGCCCCTTGAGAACCTGTCCCAAATCCCTTGCCAGCACATGGAACCAGCAGCTTCTCCCCTAGCTCACATGGGGCCTGTCAAGGGGCTCAGCCCATTTTCCCGATGCAACACAGTTACCAGCATGGCTTGGCAGGTCCAGAGGCAGGACCTGTTCTTAGGCACTCCAGCACCCACGATTAGCTTCTAGCCAGCAGTTGGCTGCCACTGAAATATGCGGTAGAAGATGCTAGGAAGTGAACTGCATGTTTCCTTAACCAACTCGTCCTGTGCTTTTATTTTGTTTTCGAAGTGTATTTCAGCCACTTCAAAACAGGAAAAATAAAGGCGAGGGATCTTTTGTAAGACTTGTCATTTTAATCTCTTGGCTTGACACATGTGCTTTTTGTGTTCCTGAAACTACTGTCCTCCTGTTGTCTCTGTATATGAAGACAGCTCAACAGAGAAATGCAGTTCAGTCTCCTATTCAAAGCTGCACAATGTCAGTTCCTCACCTAGCATCACCAGTGCCCCCACACTGTGCCTGCTGTCACCAGCTCCTGCACTGCAGAGGACGTGCAGGGGGAAATGAGGCTGGAGCAACATGAGGGTAACCAGGGAGAGCTGCCCGGGAATGGTTGCCTCCTGAAGCACGTGTGATGGGGCTGTATCCCAGCCCAGGAGGTCCTTCCTCTGGTCAGCACAGACAGTGGGTATGGAGTTACTGTGCAAAGCGGGCCACTTCTCTTGGGAATCTCAACCTGATTCTGCCTTTCTATGTTATAGGATTTCTCCAGCTCTATCCATAGTCTTTGTCTTGCTGCAAATGATGATAAGGAAGCTCAATAAATCCTTTTGTATTTTTGTATCCAACCTTTTTTAGACAAGGCTCTTTCCTAGTCTCCAAAGCACTCCTGTTGCCTGAGTGTGCTAGAGCTGACCCTTGTGTATCCCACACTGATGGACACAGTAACTTATTCTTCTATAGTTATTATGGTCTTGTTTCCTTGAGCTCTTCACAGTCTTCCCTCTGGAAACCGACTCTGAAGTTTTCTCTTCGTGCTGGGGTGAACTGCTCTTTCTGGGACTCTTGCCTGCTGCTGTTTCTATTAAATTATACCTCTCTGTCCTTTCTTCTGTGTTTCCTGGCACATCTCTTCTTCTCCTCATGGAAAGGCAGCCGGTAACAGATCACTTCTTTTTAAGGAAAGATGAGACATCACAGAGAAGGAAAAATAAACAGCGCAGACCCACTTTCTGCCTTGCTGCTGCTTTCCTTTCATCAAGAGGTGACACAGGGTGGGAATGAAGCACCAGAGCTCTTTCTGACATCAGCCATGATGCTCTACTGTGCAGAGAACTGTGTGTGCTGCTCTGGAGTCAGGATGGAGCAAAGAAGGTGGTTCTGTCCCTTGGGATTTTCTGGAGTGAGGGGCAGTGCTCATGCTCAGGCCTGTCCCAATGAGCAGAAGGGAATTTGTCTGAAATGTGTCCCTACAGAGACACACAGCGCGGGAGGGAGCGATGCCCTGACAGGTCTGCTGCACATGAGCGACCGCCCCAGACGTTAACCACAGGGTTTGCAGTAGCCAAACTGAGCCCCTGTTCCAGCGTGGATCCTGAGTCATGTGAGCAGATGATTTACTGCTCCTCCCCCCCCC
>NDXB01004852.1:55244-74210 GCA_002631895.1 Agapornis roseicollis | reverse complement strand
CCTCCCCCCCCCCCCCCCCCTTTTCCCAGGATTAAAAATGAAGATGGGAATTAGGGCCTTTATCTCTTTCATTACCCTTGTGCAGTGGGCAGGTTTTCTTCAGTTCTGGTGGTGCATTTATACCACACAGCAGAAGTGAAACTGTGGGGCTCAGACAAAATGCTCATTTGCTGAATTAAAAGGCAGGCTGCAGCCTTGGAGCTCAAGTGAGAGCAGGAATTTTCATGCTTCACCCGCTCTTGCAGCTTTACCCTTCTTGCTGTCAGCCAGCGCTGACTGGGCTTTTGCTGGTGTTCCGGGCAGAGCACTGCTCCTTCACAGAGCTTTTGTATTAGAAATGGTCTCCTGGTTTCTGTGGCAGTCCTGTTGCTTCCTTCTGGCCCCCCTTGCCTTTGGGAGCGTGATGGTGTGATCATATGTCTTTATTAGTCAGCTGGGGAAGTGCCAAGTAGCTCCCAAGGTGAAAAATAAGGTTCTTTTATCCTCCCGGGCATGTTTGCTTGTACTGGAACAATGGTCCTGTAGTGTAATGAGCCGAGTCAGCACGGGGAGAAAAGATTACATCCCCTTTCAGACTGTCAGCCCTATTATCCTTCTGCACACTGACATGTTCGCTGAGCTCAGGCTGGCTCATGTGTAGGTGGCCTTTATGTGAGGCTGTGAAATAATGGGTTTGGGGTTTATTGTATTCTGCACTCTGGTCTTTCATTTCCCCTCCTCTCTCTCAGGACACATGAGGGGTTGCTGAATACATGCAGTCAGGCCGTGGCTGCAGGAGTCAGGTGTGCAAGTTTACCCACAGTTGCTGCTCTGGCATCACCGCAGCCCTGCTCAGTGTCAGCACTGCACTATGTGAGGAGCTGGGGCTGCATGAGGGGTGCAAGTGGTGCAGGTACTGCTGCCAATGACCCTCCTGCAAAGGAGCCGCAGCTCCTCCTGAAGGTTAGGAGTGTCCTGGAAGTCAGGCTTAGCATAAATCCTGCGCAAAGCTCTGCTTTTCTTATGCTTTACCTTGTGCATCACAGGTCTCGGTTAGTTCAACAAGAACCAAACCCATGCGGGTGTTCCCAGATCCACACTGTCTCTCTGAGGCAGAACTGCATTTTCTCTTGCATGTATTCCTTACAACAGGTTACTTGGAAGCAGAAGGTCCAGGTGAGTGCCCACTGCCCCAGCTGTGCTGCTGCAAGGGTTTGGGCCCTCCTGGGGGGGGAAAAACAACCAACAAAACAAAGAGCAAACCCCCCGAAAATAATGAAAACTATCTCTTTCTGATGAGAGATGATACATCCCTTAACAACTCAATGCTGTAGTGAAATAGACCCATGTGTGCTGTGAGCCCTGTTAAGAAAGTCCTTTTCCCTATTTTATCAACCAGTCTTTAGAGTGTGAAAGTGTATTAAGTTTGTTCATGTTATACCCTAAATGTAATGAGGTAGTGGAATTTTACTGGAGACTTTGGTATTGGTCATGCATAAATAAAACAAGATAAAGGACAGCTCAGCCCCAAAAATAAGGACATTGCTTCTTGGAAGCATAAAGCTGTCCATAAAGGATAAAGGATACCCCGGACAACCAATATAATGGCAGCAGCCTCACCCTCTAACATGTCTTTGAAACCCTCCCAGCATTGCCTGACATCAGAGATAAGTAACTATAGCAAGACTGACTCCAGCATCATCTGGATCAATAGAGAAATAGCAAGAATGCTGCAAAACTGTAGTTGCTTTGCGATGTTTTACTCTGGTTAGTAAGCAGTAGTGTGGATGCCAGTGATCAGTCAAATTGTGCTGTACCTGAATGTTAGATGGGTGTAGAAACCCTTTGTAAAACCACATTTGGGGTGGCCCAGCTTGACCGGGAGAATTTTTGTGGCAGTCCTTACCATTCCTGTGCATTTGAGTAGACAGTGACATGCAGATTGGTGCCTGCAATGCTTTGGCGAGGCCAGTGGCATCCAGAGCCCTCCCTGACCCTGCTGTACCCAGGCATAAGGTATCAAACCCCAGTGTGGCCAGATGCACAGCCTGTGTGGGGCTGCATCACTCCAGGCCTGTGGGGCAGCAGCATCCAGGACTGCCAGGCAGCCATCACCTTCTGTGACACCCCAAACTCCCTGTTCAGACCCAAAGAAGCTGTGCCTGCAGCGGCAGGCTCGGAGGTATGCAGGCCCCTGGGACTGTTTGCTCCAGTGCTCCAGCATTGTCTTTCCTGCCTGTGAGGCTGCTGGGGGCTTTGAGAGCTGTCGGATGCCTGCGGCTGCTCTCACTTCAGGAGAGGCAGTGGAGAGGAGCGGCGCTGATTTATTCGTCAGACGGAGCCTGAGCTTACCCGCCGTTGTTTGTGCGACCTATAGCAACGAGCCCAACCCCTCCTTTACTCGGCTGCTCTGGCTGGCAGTACCTGCCGGTCTCCAGACGTCACCAGGCTCTGGTTATAAAGCGCAGGCGACAGAGCATCTCCCCAGCTCGGTCCCTGTGAGAGGCACATCCTCGAGAAGTGAGCCGTACGCGGGTGGAAAGATGTTTTACTCGGGTGTCCTGACAGAGCCGAGCAGGAAAGAAGTGGAGATCAGGGAAGCGGCATCTCTCCGCCAGCAGAGGAGGATGAAGCAGGCGGTTCAGTTTATTCACAAGGATTCTGCAGATCTCCTCCCTCTGGATGGGCTGAAGAAGCTGGGCAGTTCCAAAGATACTGTAAGGGTTTCTATTGTGTTTGCTGGAAAGAGGCTTCAGAAGCGGGTAGGGCAATGTCTATGTTTTGTTATTTTTGTGCTGGTTTTCTGTCAGGAGGAGAAGTATCGATTGTTTGTGGAAATTGATTAAAGAAAAATGAGGCTTTTCTATGTAAAAGGAAGGGAGCAGAAATATGACCCTAGTTATCACCGAGGTGCTTTTTGGCAGGAGGTGCTTTCAGATGGCTGACACTTGGGTCTGAGAGCTTCTAAGTCTTTTATCCTATTTACATGAAAATGGGGTACTGTTTTCAGTACAAAGTCCTCTCTGAATCAGACTGAATCAAAATGGCTTCATATAATACATACATCTATACATGTATGTTTGCCTGTGATGCATATGTACATACAACATACAGTCAGAAAAGATCCAGTAAAGTGCAGCCACTAGTACTCCAAAATGTAAACCTGCCAAGATTACACTTTGATAAAGGCTGGTGCATATTTGGGGGTTTCAAATGAGGATACATAATTCTAGTTTTTAAATACTTACCTATGCAATGGTCCATGTGATGCTGTAGCTGACATATGATGTTCTACGTGATATTCTTCATCATGTCCCGGGGCTGGAGAGCATTTCTAAATGCTCATATGTGCAAATGTTTGAGCTTTCTCTAATGACAAATGATACGCCAATGTAATACCAAAAGTTCTGATGTAAGGAGCATGATTTAGAAAACACATCCTGCCCAGGAAAGGTGCTTTGTGCTTTTTTTGGCCAATTGTTGCAAAACCCTTGCACCTTGGCACACATGATATTTGATTCACTCAATACTTGATACAGGTTCATTGAAAAAAGTGAATCTTCTTATTTTTAGTGGTGTATTTCTGTTCTGTCACAGCCTCCCTGCTCAGCTGGGCTAGGCTTGGCTCTGCCTGGCTGAGTGCAATGAGTTGGCTGTTCTCTGCAATGCACTTGGAGATGATTGGTTTTGACGTCGCGAATGTTTTGCAGTTGTAGGGAGTGAAGCTCCTGCCCAGGGAAAGGCTCGGAGGGAGCGTTCCTGGTCACCATGAATGCCAACTCTCTGCTTGTGAGCTACAAAGCACTGTTCAGAGTGTGATGGTGGTGTTATTACTATCCTCTGCAGAGTCTAAATAACGCACCGTGGCTCAGTGACCCACAGTGTGTGGGGTTGGGGCCCTGAGGACTGGGGGTTCTGCGCTGCCCAGACAAGAGAGACAACAGGTAGCAGGAGCCAGGGGCACTGAGCACTGAAGCCCTTGTCCCTGCAGCAGTGAGGACTGGGTTTGGTGCGGGCGGCAGAGTACAGGGCTCCTGGCCACAGCCCTGGTCACAGAAAGGTCATCGAGGTTTCCTCCCTGCTCCCGTGCCTGCACCATCTGAGGCGCGGCTGCAGCACCGTGCCTGCTGCAACCACAGTCCCTCCCAGGATGCTCTGTCGGGTCGGGGGGGCTGTGTGTGGTGTGTCCTCTCCGGGGAGGTGCAGGGGCCCTGGGGAGTCCTCAGCTCCTGATCCAGGGACAACAAGGAGGTGCAGCGTGGCAGAGGAGAGCTGCCTGCCTGGCTACCCAGCTGTGGTGTGTCTCTGGCCAGGGATGGGGTGAGAACCGAGCTGGTACAGGCCACCCCACTGCAGAACCTTTCTTGTCCCCATGCCACAGTAAGGGGTAATGGGACAGTGGGCACATCAAGGGCTCAGCTTGGCTGCAGCCTCCTGCCTCTGGGAGGGAGCATGATGCTCCCCATCATAGAATGTATGGGGAGCCCCCAAAGTGACAAAACTAGCCCATTCCCCCAGCCCCAAAGGTGATGCCATGAATTCCAGAGTTGTTGCAGTGGGTTGTGTTGCAGCTGAGCCACACTGGCAGCATTTCTATGCTCATGCTCCACGTGGCCAGGACAACAATGAGCATTGCCTCAAGATGACCCACTGTGTGGGTCCTGGTGCCATGGCTGCCTAGGAGTCACAAGAGTTTTCCCCAGGATGAGTGGGAGGTTGTGCATCTCTGAGACTGGAGAAGCACCAAGAGCCTCCAAATGTGGGTCTCCACCTTGGCATGGTCCCAGACCAGAGGCATTGGGTTGCATGGTCAGGAGGCCCTGGGCATCAGGGGTCTTTGCCCAGAGTTCCTGCCTGTCTTTCCTGTGAGAACCTGCACACCTCCTATCAGAGCAGCACATTTTCATGTCCACAGCTGTGGTGACATGGGTGAAGGGCTTTTGATGTGACTGGTGTTACTGATGCAGGGTTTCTGGGGAGGTTTTCCAGTGACCTCTCCAAAGGATGAGAGGAGGTAACAGCTTCCAGGGACAAGGACAGGCGAGGACAGGTCCCATCTGTCAGGCTGACAGCTGGCAGCAACCACTCCAATTTGGAGAGAAATCCCTTTCTTTGTGGCAGCAGTGCAGGGAGTGCTGTGCACAGTGAAGAGGCAGCAGGTCATTGTGGTGGCTGTGCTGGTGTCCTCACCTTCTGTGCCTTTATGCCTCTCCTGAAGCATCTGTCCTGGTGATGCTCCATATAAACAGGTAGTTTTCAGTGCATTATTCTGGATTGGACAGAACTCTTCTAGTTCCTTGCTCCCTTTATGTATTCTACTTTGCCTAGGATAAGACCAAACTATAGCATAGCATACACTGGATTTGGCAAATGTAGGGCTGGATGTACAGAGCAGAAATGATTCTGGTTTGGTGCCTCACTGCCAGCCTCCTCCCTGAAGCCCAGAGAACCGGCACAGGATGGTGGTTAGGTGGGATTTAGTCTTCCTGGCACTGTAACTGTGATCCCAGACCCCTTGGGCAGGATGTGCTGGCTGTTGGCAGCTCCTCCTCATGCTCTGATGCTTCACCCTCAACCAGACAGCTGCCAGACCGGTTTGGGGGGATTTCCCTGGAATAATCCTGCATGGCTTTACAAGCTGGGAAGTAAAGTTAGAAAGAGAAACAAATGACAACAAAAAGTGCTTGAGAACCTGGCAACTGCATGGGCACCCAAGGGGGTGCAGGAGAGCAGGGGGCATCTTCTGTCCCACCTCACCCCCCTGTGCAAGGGGCTGACAGCAGGCAAACATGGGCTGCTCACGGAAGAGGTGAACTTGGATGAAGAATGGGAAGAAGAGAGAGGAATGAATCATTTCTCGGGATGGGCTCCACTGGTGCGTTGAGAGCCCTTTTCTCTACTGTCGAGGTACAGAAGAGAGCACAAACCTCTCAACATGGGTCTGGGGGGGGAAGGAGCTGGCACCTTCCCTGGCTTTCACCTGCACCTGACTCAGGCTGTTGTTGATGGATCTCATTATCCCCAGATCTAGAAGCCAAAACAGTTGGAAACCTTCCAGCGAGAAGGATGCTGCAAGTTGCAGCAATGAGCTTCCTTATAAATTAGAGAGGAACGAAACAGCACGGAGTTACTTGTGGGTTTGACAGACAGGGGTAATTGGGTTCAGCAGCAGCTGGTGTTTCCCTCCTTTCACTTTCTTAAGGTGACTTTTTCAGGGAATTACAGGTTTTTGCAAAGTCTCAGGGATGGAAAGGGAGACCCCTTATGATGAAAGTCCTGGTTTGTATTTGCATTGTGCTGAATGATGCTAGGAAATAACTTACTTGTTTTCACCCACACAATGGAATGTAACATTCTATTTTTTTAGAAGACTTTGGACAGTTTTGTGCAGTGCACAGGAAGACGATGCCAGGTAATCCCGGTTACTTCAAGCATTGGTCTTGGCTGTGTGCCAGCCCATGCTGGATGGAGATCACATCTGCCTTCTCCATTGCAGCCATAGGACAGTTTTCCTGCTTTCCCTCCCTCCCAGCCGTGGTCTGTTTGTAGCTTTCCAGCAACATGTGTGCTTGCTGATATCCCCTGGCACACTATCTGTTCACCAAGTACTTATCCAACACTTGAGTCATCTCTGTGACTAACATCCCTCACTCCGTTGCACACGAGAGTCGAGGGAAATACAAGTTAAAGCAAACTAATTAATAGCCTGAGACAGGATGGTGCTTCAGGGAACCTTTTCAGCCCCCTCTTACTTGATTATTTTTGTACTGGAGCACCACGTAAGCAACATTTGTCTCCCCACAGGCAGGATTTGCTGTGGCTCTCAGAAGAGCAAACATCAACAAAAGACAACCCCGTTGTGGTGGTAACTCACATTTGCTGAATGCTGGACCTTTTCCTTTTGGTGATGTGTCCATACAGGATTCATAAAACCAGGGCCTGAGGAAACCCACACATGTAACTGGTTAACAACCTATAGGAGAATATGTTGTAAAAACCATTTAGGTTTAAATCAAGGGCAGGTGAGAGATAAAATAGCAATGATGTGTGTGCTGGTGGCTTGCTCTTCTCCAGCTTGTCCTTTCACAGGTTTCTGGCAATGTGACTGAGGCCCATCAGACCAGATGAGCACCCAGACTGCCCTGGATGATGCCATTCAGAAATGGGTCCTAGCTCAGCAGGGCTGGGCATGAGGAGGTGGCCACTATGTGACTGGCTGCCTTCTGGCCAGCTGGGAACTTCACCCATCTGCTTCCCCAGTCCCTATCCCGTACTCTGGGGTTTTCTGATGAAGAATTATTCCTCCAGATGTGTGCCTCAGTTTCAGGCAAACACAAAGGGTAAGAAGGACGTGTCAAACACTGTCAGCAGTCCTGAGCATTTTTGCTTAGGTGAGGAGCCTTGGAGGTGAATTACAGTGCTGACTGTGCACCTACAGCCTCTGCCTCATGCTGGGGAGTCCTCACTTCTAAAGTGATTTACTTGTCCCTCAGCACAGGGTCCACTGTAGACCAGTGTGCCTGCCTTTAATCTGCTTAAGCGATAGTGGTTTCTGCTGTTCAGTCTCAGTGGGAACACAGTGGTCGCCAGAGAAGTGTCAGAGCTCTGTTGCACTTTGTATGTGAAGGAGGCACGACAGTGTTGGATCTGATTTCTTCCTAGTGCTGGGAGCGTGGCTACGTTATCATCTTTACACAGGACATGCTCTCTGGCACGCTGGTCACAAGTAGCACCTGTGGCTGAAAATGGTCATCAAATTCTATTTCCTTTCAAGCTGCAGGTTTTATGCAGAAGTAAGAATGGTGAAAAGTGGGGTAAAAAGAAGATTACGTGTGCTGGTGACCACTGAAGTTGGCTGCATCTACCCAGTCTGATCAGTCAGGTCCAGCTTAACCGCCTGTGTTACGCCTACAGCAGGATCTGAAGCACTAATGTGGTTGCAGTTATTTTAGGATGATGCCAAGTTGCATTAGCCTGCTGTAAGTGCTGCAATTTAATGTGCCACACAGATTCTTTTAAAGATGATGCACAGCACTGCACACAGAGGTGCATGCTGGCCACTTCAGGGAGCCATGGCCTGAGGTTTTCAAAGTCATCCTGATCCCACCAAAATTCCCTCAGGATGAAGAGGTTTGCTCATTCAGATGTCCCTGCAGATACACAGGACATGGGCATATTTAATATGGATGCAACAATTCAGGAATAAGCCCATAAGAAGGTCTCACTGTGGACAAATGGGTACTGGAAGGAAAGGGCAGTAATGGGGGTGTGTGTGAGATTAGCCAGGCACAGAAATGAGCAGAAAATCAAGCAGTCATTTCACCTCCAGCACAGTACGTGCATCCATCCGTGACAAACATTGAACATAAAAAGGCCTTTGGGAAAGATTTTGAGAGGCAATGTGCTTCTCACAGAGCAACTGGAAATGACAGAGAAAGTGAGAAGCAGCCACATGAACTGCTGCAGGTTTCTGGGAGAATACCTACCTACGTTGGCTGATCTTACCCCTTCCTCTCCTCTCCTTTCCCTCTCATGGCATGTCACTCAGGATTGGGCCCACTTACTCACCCTTAGCAGTTAAATACAAATGTGGGGGGAAGAGGGATGCAGGGCAATTTGAGAATGAATTCTGACCAGATCTGACAGAAGACACCATCTGTAGCTCTCTTCTTGCAGCTTTGCCTTGTTCACATGCACCTGTAAAGAGCCAATGCACAGACAAACAAATCAGCTTCTTAACTTCTGGGTGAATTCACACCAAAATCGTTGCTGGAGGTGGAGGCTGGACACAGGTAATTCTTATGCCAGCAATGCCAGTGCTCAGTATAAGCATCTGTGTTCATTCAGTAAAGTCCATATGCCTTTTCCATGCTTGGGTGGGATGGCAGTTTGTTATCTCTTGTCACATCACTGCAGGATTCGCCGTATCTTTATCAACAGATGATAGGCAATTACAGCTGTTTAGGATGAAACACCAGTTGGAAAAGCCTGACTTGTTTAAATTTCTACATGAAATCAAACCTTGAGCTTGGAAAAAGAAAGGTATCCCTCCGAATTCTAGTTAATATTCTGAATGGATTATTCCCTTGCCAATATGAAGCAGCTCTCTTTAGTCAAAGCCAGGTAAGCCAGAGCTGGCAGGAGAGCACATAGATGTAGGCTAGGAAGAGTACATGTAGTCTGGGCAGCAGAGAGACTTCAGGGCACCCCTCCCAAGGTGCAGCAGTGGCCCAGGGGCACCACAAGCAGTCTGGCAATGCAGGTCACTTTGTGGCTTTCCCCTGACTTCACCCTGCTCTTCTCTGTGTGTTTGTTTCTTAAAGCAACCCCATAATATCCTGCAGAAGCGCCTGATGGAGTCAAATCTATCAAAATTACGAAGCAGCCGCGGCAGCTGGGCTCCGAAGAGTGATGTCTCAGCACAGACCAACAAGCTGAACCAAACCAAACTGAGCAGCTCAGGGAAAACAGAGGACGAGGAGCTCATAGTGGTGAGCTGCCAGGTAACAGTCCCTCCCCAGGCTCCCTTTCCCCACCTCCCTGTGTTATTGCTGTGCTCTCATTCTCCACTTTTCCCTTCCGCAGCAGGGGCTGGAACTGGATGGTCTTTAAGGTCCCTGTCAAGCCAAACCATTCTGTGATTCTATGGTGCTATGTTTCCCAGTCAGGGTTGCCCTCCACCAGGGCTGTCACAGCTGTGTGGGTGCTCTCCCTCTGTGGTTTGGGGCTGCTGTGGCATGGACACCCACCTGGGTAGCACAGGGAAAACTGGACGTCTTCCCTTGGACATCAGAGCAGAGGGAGTAGCCAGGCTGGGGCAACATGCTGAAATGCTGAGGAGTAATTATTGATAGTGAATCCCTATGCTCACAGCCAATTTGTTTTCTTCAAGTGCCATTCCTCTTTGCTTTTCCCAGGAGTAATTTCACATTTCTCCTCCTTACCCCATGCTCCTTTGTATTTCCTGCACTCCACAATATCTCCCCCTCTCTGGGGCTGCCCCTTCTACTGCTGGGAAGGGATCAGGACCCAACACCATGTTGTTTAGTAGCACCATCTTATTCAAAAATAAGCTTAAGAGACATCTCTGGGTGCCTGGAGTGGATGAGGTGATACCTTGTGGGCAACGAATGTGTGGTGGAGCAGAGATGGGCTTGCACAAGGAGACGTTGGCATTTCAGCAGAGACTGGTGTGTGTGGAGCAGAGATCCTAGATATCCTGTGCTCATCCCACATCCTATGCATTATCTCCCATCTCTGCTTGCTCTTGCAGTGTGCAGGGAAGGAGCTGAAGGCCGTGGTGGACACTGGCTCACAGCACAACCTCATGTCATCTTCTTGCCTGGACAGGCTAGGGTAAATACCCAGCTGGATTTATCTTCTGTGGGAACTCGTGGCACCTGGCAGCACAGGCAGTGCTCCCGTGGCTGGGGCTTTGCTCTCACCAGCAATGGCCATTCTGGAAAGCGTGCTTTGGGCTGTGCCTGGGCAAGACCCTGAGCTTCCTGTTACATCCAAATCCTGGCTTATTTGTAAATGTCTTTGCAGGGAGCGGAAAACAAAGCCACTTGTACCTACCTATTCACCTTCAAGTAAATCCCTTCAAAGGGTTGGATGCATTTACATCTTTTCAGTGCCTGCCTGTTTGTCATTCAGTGCCTCAAGAAATAGCTACACAACCCTCACACCCCTGTCTTCTATGTCCCCAGGGCAGCTGTGCAGTTATGTGCATGCATGTGCTTGAAATCTGGTGTCTGATGCTACCCCCAATAGCAAATTTCTCCCAGTTGAAGGGCAATGTATGTATGTAGTGCTAGAGAGCTGGCTGCCATTTGCAGCAAAACCCCCACTGATCTCTGAGGAGCAGGATCAGGCATAAGCTCACAGAGTATCAAGGAGATTTTGGCACTTTATTCACATGGAAGCATTGCTTTTTATCACTGACTTGCAGTGATTACACAAAACCCAATCACAGCTGCTCCCTGAGCACTACTGCATGGCCCTGGATTAATGGTGCCTGTTTTTTACCCAGACAGTAATGACTTCTTTGCACAACAGTGTTTAGTGGCTGGAAGGTGGCTGTGCTTTACTGCAAACTTGTCATGAACTGTGGAGCTCCTAGCTCCTAGCTCCCAGCCTAGCTCCTGGATGACAACAGTGTGTTTGGAGTGGTCTCATCTTGCAAGATGCTGTATTGGCTGCTCAGCATGTCTGAGTTGCACAGTGATGCTCTTGACAGTTCATCTGCTCTCTGTGCTACTCATGCACATCCTGTGTAGTTTTTTGCTGCACCACTCTGCTTCATCAGTGCTGCCTGGATTGCACCAAGCAAGGTTCGAACTGGATATTAAGAACAATTTCTTCACAGAGAGAGTGATCAGGCATTGGAACAGGCTGCCCAGAGCAGTGGTGGAATCACCATCCCTGGAAGTGCTCAAAAAACATGTAGATGGGGCCCTCAATGATGTACTTTACTGGTGGACTTGTCGTTCTGGGGTTAAGGGTGGACTTCATGATCTTAAAGGTCTTTTCCAAAGTAGTTGATCCTATTGATTTGAAGAGTGCTTAAGAAATAAATTAGAACCAGCTTCTGCTCTCATCTTATGGGGATTCCCTCCTGATTTGAGCGAGACCACTTTTGTAGCCATAAGCTGGACAGCTGCAGATTTAAAGCTCATGTCCCTCCCCACTGTTTCTCACTGGCAATGAGTGAGCTTTGATTTGTACTAGGTGGGACCCCACTGACACTGGAGTGTGCAGGAGCCGTGTTAGGTGTGCAGGCAGATGGCACGGCCAGGGCATCACCCTGTGCCACACGTACTGCCAGCTGAGGTGTGCAGCGGGCATGGCTGCCTCACAGGCAGTTTTCTGCAGCTCCTTTGCTGCTTGTGTTTGCAGGGACACTATAAAGCCAGATTAACAAAGTGGGTCAAAACCAGGGCTTTGATGCCTGCCTCACTCTGCCATCACTGCAGTAGGTCCCGTGTGACAACAGGCACAGCTCCAGGATGTTTTACTGCAAAGCAGTCTTTCTTGTGTGGCAGCGATAGAACACGAGCATTGTTTAAATCCAGCCTGGAAAGCAGCAGGGAGGACGTGTGCTAGGCCATTGTGCTCTAGGTCCTTGCCAGGGCAGGAGTGGCCCCGCAGTGGCTTTGCCAGGTGCTGCTGCCTGCAGCGGAGGCTCAGCATCTCTGGGATAGTCTCTGAAGCTGGGGTCTCTGGAGGCCCAGCACCTAAAAGCAGCGTGCATGTGCCCAAGGCACAGGATCTGTTCCTCCCTTCTCTTGCAAAAGTCTTTCTGCATCTTGTCACAGTGCGGTTCAAGCTCTTCCCCTTGCCTGGGAGGAAAGCAGAGGGGGGAGCTTGGAGGTTGCTTGCAGTGTAAAAAATCCCCTGTGGAGGAGTGGGTGTAGCTGGTATGTGAGCACTGTTTGGGCCCTGGCTTCAGTGTCACAGCCTGTGCCCTAAGGTGGGGACAAATGGGGGAAAACAAAGACTACAGGAAGCTGGTCCCCCCAGGATGGATGGGAAGACTCACACACTCACTGCTGCAATGCAGCTCAGCACAAAGGTTCTTCAAATAGCCAAAAAGCAATACAGCTTTTATCCAAAGGAGATCACTGCCTTGAAATGCCTTTCCATTAGGTTCTTGTTCAGTTCAAAAGAGAAACTTAAGCTAAATAATTAATCAGTGTTGTCAGACTAGCTCATGGGGTGTAGACAGAAGAAACAGCTGTACCTGAGATATCCCTGACACCCTTTTTTCTTGTCTTGAGCTGAATGTGATTGATCTGTCCCTATTTCCTCTGAGTAAACCCAGCAGCAGCACCTGCTAACAAGCACGGCTCTGGCATGCTGCCCTGGCCGTGAGGGGGGGACATGGTGTCAGTGGCTCCACTGTGGGAGCTGGAGTATCCCTTTCTTACACCAACACTGCATTAGAAGCAGTTCTGGGTCAGCAGCTTCCCCAAGTTTTGAGGAAATGTAGGAAAAAAAATTCCTCAGGTAAAAAGCAAAATCCAGTAAGGAGCTCTGCTTGGGCAAGGGCTGACACAGCCCCAGGGCTGTGTCATGGGTCGTGCTATGGTCTGACATGTGTGTAGGCTGCTGGCTGTATGCAGAGCATCACAGAAAACCTGCCAAGGAAGCAGCTTTCTGCTAATGATATGGTAATATGAGCAAGCTAAGAGCACTTCCAAACCCTGTTTGCCCCTCGCTGGAGCAGCTGAACCATGTCCATGTCATGTCAGAAGTGTTTTCGATGTGCAGGTTAAAGGAGCATCTCAAAGAACTCCCTGGCGAAGATGAGATGCTTCCATTGCCACACACGGTGAGGGCGATCGGCCAGATCGAGAGCCTCGCCATCACGGTGGGAGCGGTGCCTGTGGAGTGCAGTGCCGTTGTCGTGGGTGAGTGTGAGTATGCTCCTCATGCGGCTGGGGCTCTGCTCCCTCCTACCCAGGGGAAAATGAAGCTTCAGAAACATGTTGAAGTTAAAATAGAAATACTGATTTTCTGCAGCACAAGCGCCTGAGGGCCCTCAGATGGAAGGAGGGTGGCAGAGAAGCAGGCAGGGAGGGAGGGAGAAAGGGAGAGAGGGAGGATGGATGTTTTCACAGGGCTGTGCTGGCAGCACCAGGCTCGCACTTTTCAAGGAGAGACCATCATGTCTCCCTGCAGGCATATCCACCTGCCCTTGTTTGGTCATGTACCCCTCTGGAGTAACTCAGTGCCTTTATAAACAGGGCTCTGTTTAGCAGAGTCACCATGAAGGAAGGAGGGAATCACCGACAAAAAGCATGGGAAAGCATTTTGAATGTATAAACTTAAATGTTCCTATTTTTCAGAAGACTCTGAGAAACCCTTCTCCTTTGGGCTGCAAACACTGAAATCTCTGAAGGTAGGGGTTTTACAGCAAGGCGTTTACCCATGCTGGGGAGCTGGGACCACTGTGAATTGCAGTTTTCCCTCTTACCTAAAAGCATCTGTTCTCTACAGTGTGTCATAAACATGGAGAAGCACCATCTCGTTCTGGGGAAGACAGACAGGGAAGAAATCCCGTTTGTTGGCAGTGGCAGCGCTGCGGTGGGAGAGCAGTAAGTTGTCTCGGGAATGAGCTATGTGGATGGCAGTGTCCCCTGCCATGGCTGCACAGGAGCTCCCAGATCCTCACTGCAGACAAGCGAGAGCTCATCAGCTCATTGAGTTTTAAGACTGAGCCCCTGGCTTTTTTAGCAGCCTTTTGCGCCTTTTGCTGCTTTTGTTCCAGTGAACGCTGTACAGCAAAGGTGGTGTCTGAACAGACATGTCCAGGGAAACACCTTAGGAAATGTACTTTTTGGAGGTCACAAGAAAACTCCATGAGTGCTGCTTTCAGTGTTCCTAAACAAAACTTCTGGAAAAGACTTATGGAGCACGGCAGATTAACCCACATGAATGTTGTGCAAAGTGCAGACAGGGAGATCCTGCCTGGAGGTAATGGTGTTGGCACTTCCCCCAGCACCGCTGGGGCTGCACCCCTGCCACCTGCTCCTGATGTATGGGACTGTTTCAGCCTTTTATCTCCCTACAGAAAGAGAAATCTGTGCACATCCGTGCCTCTCTGGCGCCTCCTAAATGTGTGTAGCTTGTGATGGCTGGCTCCTCAGGCAGGCAGGCAGCAGTTCTCCTTCTAGGCACTGAGCTGGCTCCTGCCTCTCACTGAGATGAGGATTTGCACTTATATGCTTCTCTGGCTTTGCAGGCAGCACTTGGGGTTGCTCACTGATGGACACAGCCATTTAAAACATGTTTGCTCACTGCAAACCCAGCATCTTTAGCAAATGATGCAGGGCAGCACCTTCTTTAGCCGCTCATCATGACACATTCAGTTCTAACATCCTGCAGCCCCTGTGCAGCAGGAGCCTGGAAAGGAGCGGGGAAAGAGCAGACCTCCCTCAGGTTGTTGTATTTATGCTCCTTGGAGACTGCAGGAGGGACGTGCGTGCTAGTGCAGGGAGTCAGGACAACAGTGCATGTGCACCTGCTGCATGCCCAGGACAGGCACCAGCCATGGGTACTGCCAGTGTGTGAGACAGGGAGTGCTTGGTACAGCCCTATAGGGAGACTGCTGCAGTGCAAAATCACAGGCTGCTGTCCCTCTCTCCTTTGACAAAGGGATGTGAGAGGCATAGTGTAGTTCTGTCAGCACTGCAGTGCTGAATTATTTCTTGGTACTGCATTAAAGGCAGTACCTGCCTAATTAAAGGCAGTACCTACCTAAATGTTGCTGGTTTTCTTTCTTTTTTTTTTTTTTTTTTTTTTCTAGAAAATTTTTTTTTTTTTTTTTTTTTTTTTTTTTTTTTTTTTTTTTTTTTTTTTTTTTTTTTTTTTTTTTTTTTTTTTCTTCCATGAAAAATGTCCATTTTATTGAATGTTCTTATTTTTTTCTTCCCTGTTTCAGCAGTTTGGAGGCATAAAGAGAAATTGAAACACCGTGTCTGTGCAAGAGCTTGACATCAAAGAAATCTTGTGCAGCTGTTCCAGATGAAACAGCAGTGTGCTGCTTGGAAACCATTTATACCAGGCTACAGCTTGAGTAGAGCTAAATGAAATCCTGTTCAGTAGCCAGTTATTTAGAGATATTGTCATGTTTATCTATGGGTTTTGAGAAACAAACGTGTGCTTATCTTCAGGACTTTTCTATATAGTGTCCTCTTTATTACAAACAATTGAGAAAACCTGATGAACTTCTTCTGATGAGAAAAATACTTTTTATAGTGGCCTCGTCTTATTTAGCTGTGATTAGAGGCTATCTCAATGAAATTTTTCTTAATGATTTTTCCAGGGGCTAAGCATTTATATTCACTTAATTGGTATTGCCACATTCAAATGGCCATTACCAGGAAGTTACTCAGAGTAAAACAAGAATGCTAATACCACCTAGAAATTATAGCTCATCCTGTTAGCATAGTATTGTTGCCATGTAATTAGGGATGCAACTGCTGGCTTGATGAGAATGAGCAATTACAGAATTATTAATGGATTATAGGCTTCCCTGCAGTGGCGTGGCAGAAGCACAGAAACAGGGTTCAGGAGGGCTCCTGGGGTGATCTCCCATAGTCCCCAGCCTGCCGCAGGGTTGGTGCAGCAAAGGGGCAGCCCATTATGGTACTTCCTCGCTGGGGTTCAAAACCCCCTGAGAAGGGGGTCCTCCAGGCAGGTCTTGGCTATCTTCCTAGCAGGAGCAGTTGGGATAGTTAATCATTGTATTGAGCCAAAACGCAACAAACAAGCACAAAAGTATGCTGTCCAGAGAGCAGCAGGTACAGGACCAAATAGCCCCAGTGTGCCCTTGGTTCTCCCCTGCTGCCAGCACTGCTCACCCAGCACCCAACCTGAAGCACCAGCAGCACCCAGGCTATGTGCTCACTGCAGGCTGACTCCAGTTGGATTTGAGTGTTCCTGCCAGAAATGCCATATTTTTTATACCTATTTACAAATTTCCTGGAATTTTCAGAACAACACTAACCTTGGCCACCCTCAGGGCAGGTGGGAGCTTTTACCAGGACAAACATTTAACTTGATGTTACTGTCATGTAGCAGTAGGGTTGCTACTTCATGTGCTGTTCACTTGCAGACCAGAACAAACATATTGCCTGGAGGATCCTTGCCTGGTACAAAAGCAGCTTTCTAGATTTTTAAAGGCTCATGGGAATTAATTACTGTCATCTGCTGAAGAGGCATCTTTAAAGCTCAGAGCAGTATCCTTGTGATAATGTGTATCTGCCCATGGCCAGTCCTGCTGTGTCCAGATCTGCAAGGGCCAGCTGTGTACAGCAGGAGCGTTGCTCCAGCAGCTCTTCCTTATCAAAAGCCCTTTGGCCCCACACAGACACAGGCACAGGCTGCAGCTTGGCTCAGCTAGGCTGCGAGGTCTCCCATGGGATACAAGCTGCCACTCATGTGCTTAAAGCCCCCCCCATACATTAGTGCACTGCTCTCCCAGGTGTCCCATGGTGAGTAGCATCAGCTGCAACCTCTAACATTGTCACTGGCATTTCCACTTAGAAGATGTCTTGACAGTCCTGGGTGAGGACCAGTAACTCTTGTCACCTTGTGGCTATTGGCTCAGGTTTGGAGGATGTCCCAAGAGCATTAGTCAGTTTGTGCCCAGGAATGTCATCTCGTGCCTGCCATGGCATTTAAGCTGCAGCTTTATCTCCTGCAGTGGGTTTGAACTTCTTTCCAATATTGGGTGTGAGTAGCAAATCTGAACTAGCCGTACTTTGAGCTATTTTCTATTTTGGTGATAAGTTTCAGTGCTTTCTCTACATACAGTATTTTATTTTATATAACACAGTTATAGAAAAAAAAAAAAATATATATATATTTACAGAGTTGGGGTGCCCAGGGCAGTCCCACTGATGTGCTGTAGAAATATTTCTCTAAATATGAAATATATTGGATTATTTTCTATGCTATGAGTTTGGTACTTTGGTACTTCTTTCTGTGCTTATTACTGTGCTATATGTTAAATCAAATCTAAATAAAGTTACATTGTTATTGCTGTTTATTTGCTTGGATCCTGAACATGCTGGGGTTTTGTTTTCAGTGCGTTTGTTGAGAACAGGAGCTCATTTCACTCTTTACCCTGGTGGGACTCCACAGAACTTTTGTGTTTCTGTTGGGAATTGCTACAGAGAGAGTGGCAATGGAGACATGCTAACCAGGCAGGCCAAGTCACTTGTGGTAAAATGCGAGCATTTGAAATCCCAGCCTTTCACTGCCATCCATCTCCCTTCCAAAGGAGGTGCGAGATACTGCTTGTGCTGCTTTGAGTCTTACCCTTTGGAAAGCTGAGTTTGTTCTTGCTGTGTTTGGCTAGCAACCTGCAGCAGTGCCAACCAGTGTATGAGAATATGAAGGTGTCTTTGTAAGTTTTATGAGGGTAGGAAAAGAAAGTGGTCAGAGCAAAAGGCAGGTAAGGGATGTGTGCAGTATTTATGTGACCACAAAACAGAGGAACAGGAGCCTAAGGCTTCAGTCTTCCCCAAAGCTCTGAATGTGGATTTAGGGGCTTGCTGTCTCTGCCCAGATGTGCCTTAGACTGCTTTAGCAGTAGTTGATCTCACTCTTACCAATGACAAATTATCTTTTTCTTTTTTAATCAAAGGCCACAGCAAAAACCTTTGATGGAGCAGCAATACTCAAAGCCCAGTGAAAGTGGCTTTCCTCAGCACTTGACTGCCTTCCTCCAAGCACAGAGAGAAACCACACTCCAGCAATAATGTGGAGAAACAATGAGGATAAATGTACAGGCAAAAATAATTTCTTGTGCTTCCCGGAACTGCTGTGGGTTTCTAGGCTTACTCAGGCTATTCCTGGTGCAAGAGAGCAGAGTCCTAGCACTCCAATGAAAAATCAAACAGCAAAATTTCATCCCTCCTGCGTAGAGCAGGTCTAGCTCTGGTGCTGGTGGCCTTTCAGAGGTGGCTCCTGTGAGTGAGATGCTCTCTAAGACAGGACAGCTGCCCTAAGAGACAGGCACTCCCCTCTGCCCAGAGGGATTATAGACCATATCAGATCTCTGTATCAACACAAGCACTTGCATGGCCGCAGAGGTAAGTGGTAAAGTGGTTGAGTGTTGCAGACCAGCCCAGCAAGCCCTGAGTGCTTGCTCCTGCTTATCTCCAGCACAAGCATATATTTATGCACTTTTGGCAACCTATCTCTGATATGGGTTTGCAGGGAGCCCAGGCATGTCCCTGCAACCAAGAGACCTGCTGCCTCTTGGCAGGTGGCTGTGGGCAGAGGAGAGGGCACTGTCTGAAATAATCTGGGATGAGAAGGACTCAGGAGATAAAAAGACAGCTGTAGAGCATGTTATAAGAAGCCCCTAGAGTAGTGGAGGGTGTTGTTGAATGGTTTATGCCCTAGCTGGTGAATGCTGTCATGCAGCAAACAAGCATTTTGCAGGTAAGGACAAGTGCAACCCCCCCCCCC
>NDXB01004852.1:10431-55122 GCA_002631895.1 Agapornis roseicollis | reverse complement strand
GGGCAACCCCCCCCCCCCCCACCTCAAACAGCCTAAAAGAGAGCAAGCCAGCTGCTCCTTGGCCAAAGGGCTCTCCAGCACTATTGCTTTGCTAATGTAGTCAGCAAAGCACAGTGGGACAGCACACCTTAGCCCTCTGTTAATGTCTTGTCTTCATTTTGGTCATGCCTAAAACAGAGTTGAAGCACACAAAGAGGAAAGCATTAACAGGAGCCTTAGCTGGTCAAAATATGGTGGAACTTGCAAGGTGTTGTTGCTTGGACTCCTGCAATTAAGATGGCCCCTGTGACTAAGACATTAGTGCTTGCTGAGAACTTCAGAGATCTTGACAGCTGGTGGAGGGTGGCCATCAGACTCCCAGTTCATGCCTATATTTGACAGTGAGGTACCCAAGGCCACATGGGCAGGCAGCAGCAGAGGAGGAGCTGTGGAGTGGGCCTCTCCCCTCTAACCCCACCACCTTCCTCTCCACATCAGTCCAAGTGCTATGGAACCAACTGTCCAGTTTAACTTTTTCTGAGCTGGCCACTCTGCAGCAGCACTTGCTGCTGATCCAAGTGGGAAGTCAGAGGATGCTGCCAGAATTAGCCCTACAGCAACATTATTCGCATGCATTTTGTTTCCTGCTGAGATCCACCAACATTTTTTCTTTGCCTCTGCCAGTAGAGCAGCTGATTAGATGAGACCCACTGGGGCATCTCTCCACAGATATCTGCAGGGTAATCTGTTATCTAATAGTTCTCCAGGGAGGTCCTTTTTATGGGCTTTTTATTGCTGTTTTGCTGATGATAATGTGATGCTCAACATGTTGTGAAAACAAGCCTGATTTGTATGTCTCAGAAGCAAATAACTAGATGACTTATTTCATGATAAACATTTTAGGGCTGTACATTGCTTTATTTTATGGGGCAAACATCAGTTGTGGTCTGTATTGCTTTGTCATCTGTTCACTTAATAGATGGAGATGAGGCACTGGTTTTCCATCAGTTTAAAGTCTGCTCCTTTTCATAAGCTGAGTTTTCTTTTTTCCCCTTTTCATGGGCTGTGTGCTGCTGGGGCTAGCTCAGCCATGTGCTAGTCTCCTCCTCCTCCTCCTCTTCTCTTAACAACCACATTGCTGATGAAAGGCTACAGACTCTGGAGATTACACTGTAGATATCAGTGACATTTCACTAGTGATGGCATTGCTGAAAAGGCAATTGATTTAATGATTTTGTTACTGGGGTGGTGCTGCCATGACTTCCCCCAGATGAGACTTCATCACTCTCAAAGTGGGTGTGAAGACAGGCAACCTAAAAATACCAGGAGTTTGGGAATAACAGGAAGCCACAGCAGTGAGAACTAGTTGGAGGGACACTGCAGGGACTTTCTCCCTTCTTCTGAATGAGGTAGGATTGATGCCTGGGGCTAGTGGCTGCCCCCACTGTGAGACATGGTTGGACTCTCCAGAAAAGCATCTTGGCTCTCACAAGGGGAAGAGATGCAGAGCTATATGCTCATTGAATGTAAAACTTTCCAGTATCCTAGAAATAGCTGGTGTACCTGCAAAAGAGGGGGGATCCAGCCCTGTGTGTCCCACCTCTGCTGTCCACATGTCTCCCCTGGGCAGTGGCAGGGTCAGCACTGACTTACTGCTCACCCCCTTTCACACATCCTTCTCAAAAACCAGGAAAAAACACCTTCTCCCTGCAATGGACATGCAGACACTGCAACTGCAGGTGAGGAAACCACTACCACTCCCCGGTGCCTTCAGGAGGTTCACTGCCTGTGGGATTGGCTCAGTCTTTACCAGCCAGCTCCACAGCATGATTTCTGCAGTGCTGCACTGTTTGTACCTGGGTTGGCTGTGCTGGCCTGTGCTGGGGTGCAGCAGGCTGCAGCTTGCAGCATCCTCATGCTCTTGCTGGGCAGCAGCTCCATGGGTGACATTGTGACATTCGTCCTTCCAAGAAATGAAGCATTAAGAAGGGGCTGATAGGAAGGCTGAGGTGAGAGACATGGACCCAGCCAGCTAAAAACTCTCTGCTGTTAGGAAATGGTAGGCAGGGCTAGTACCAATGTTACCTACAACCCCATTGTGCTGGTCACTGTGTTTTTCCAGCTGTTGCCAGCTGGGGACAATCTCAGCGGCAATGCTGACAGAGACAGTATTGAAAAATACTGCTTAAGGGAAAGAGCAGTATTGAGACCTACCTTCGCAATGAGAAAACCAATATATTTTAAACTGTTGCTATAAACCCCAGTCCTCTGTTCCTCCACAAACAGATCAGATGAAACATGGCAAGTGATCAGGCACTTGCTGGCTGCAGAACACAGCGAGTCATGGAGAACAAAGACAAACAGGCTTCATATGACAAACTGTGCAACATCAGACAGCACTGGCTATTAATTTGAAAAGAAAAATTTAATTGGGGGTTAATCATTGGACTTCTCTGGATCACAAATCCAAAAAACACTTCAAAATCCCTGGTCAAAAAACAAAGCCTGGATTTATCCAGAAAACAAAGCACCCTGGATTTATCCAGGCCAGCAGAAATCAGGATAGACAACAAATGATCAGGATTTTGCCACTAGCCTTTTTGGGTGCTGGAAGAGAAGCAGAAAACCCTTAACTGGGCAGAGTATGACCTGGACCTGGTGTAACAGGGAAGCTGGGTCTCAGTAGTGCAGATGCCTGAGAATCCAGTGAAGTGGGTCTGCTGAGAGTGGTGCCGTGGGAAGGGCTGTTTGGCCTTCTTGCTCAGCAACCTTAGAAAGGACATCTGTGGGTTTTAAGCTCCTTCTACTCACAGAGAACTCCTCTACTGAAGGTATCATGATGCTTCTTGATTTAGGCTTCAATGACATTTTTCGGATAGACTTTTTAGGCTAACAGAAGGGAGAAATGGGCTCTTGTTCCTCCAGAAGGAGATGACAGTGTATTTTTAAAAACAAATTATGTATGAGGGCTAATTAACTTGGCATTTACAGCTTAGCATTCTCCTAGATACATTTACTCCAACTGAGACCATATTTTGTTGCAGGGAAGCTTCTGCCTAGCATCCCTTTCCTCCTTCTGCTTCGTATGCTGTGATATTAAGGTCATGAGGTATCTTCCAATATCCATTTCAGTGCCTTCCAATTAAGTAATGAATAAAGCAAAGATCCCAGGTATGGTTTAGCTGTGAGGGCTGAGGCATCTCTCAGTGAGGCTCCTTATAGTCCTGGTCAATGCTCTTGAGACAGGGTCCTAGAGCAGCTTGCTACAGAGCAGTGATTTAACCAGTGGAGATGCTGTTGTTGCTTCTCACTGTAGAGAGAAACTCTGAAAAGGTCATACTAACGAGGGGAAGGAGACCATTTTGGTGAGGATTTTATCTCTTCCTCTGACGCTAAGGCCTTGTCAAATAATTTGCTCTCTGAGCATGCTGTGGTTATGGTTAGCAGGCTGGGGGGTCAGAGAGCACAGATACATGGGCAGAACGGGGCAGGTGAAAAAACTCATATCCTCGCTGCTGCAGGTTCTCCAGGCCCCTGCTGTGGTGTGCAGGACATGGCCATCAGCAACCTATCCCACCACAGGAATTCCAATATCCTGTTTGCTTGTGCTATGCATGTGGCTCATGGCTATGTGGCAGAACAGGGCATTGCTTGCTCTACTCAGTAGGGAGGCACAGCTGAGGAAAGAAAGCTTAAGCTTGTTTCAACAAAGTGTGGTAAGTTTATGTTAAAATTATTTGGATGCCATTTAACTCTCAACAAAGTCCTCCCTGTGCTGCCAGGATCATTTTCTGCCCGAGCAAGCATCACCTACCCTCAAGACAGCATCCAGCAGTAGAATTCAACTGGGAATTTGTGCATTATCTAAGTGATTATAAAGAAGGGGAGATGGGTTCACCTGTACCTATCCAGAGAGCAACTGAACACAGCAGCAGCCAAAAAAACCCCCACTTAGAGAAAGCACCACCATAATAATAATCCATGAGAAGCTAGTATTAAGAGTAAGTCCTACTTGACAGCAAGAAAGTTTTTTGTAGAATCACCTGCATGTATTTACTGACCTCCCCAGAGATCATGGCTGCTTGGCACCTGAAAGCTGTCTTAAACGGCCTTCAAAACCAGCCACCCCCACTCTGGTTGAAAATGGCTCCAATTTTGATCCTTTTCTTGATGCATCAAAGCTCCTTTCTGCCCCTGAGCTGAGAGAAGCGGGTGCTCTTGTCAGGCAGAATATCTCTGCCTGAGATATTCTGCAACAGGCAGAATAACCAGAAACACATCTCAGAAGCACATAATGTACTAGGTTCTCTGGAGACTGCTAATAATATTTGATTCATTTTTATTATCAGTGTAAGCAATCTTTGGGCTTTCTGCATCTGCCTTATTTAGAGTTGTCATTTCTTTCTCAGTTAAATGGCAGCTTCTACAGACAGTGATCTAATTGTTCCTCAGCACCTGCTTGAAGCTATCCAAGGTAAGGATGGTCATTGTATGATTTGCAATACATGTGATTTGGTCTTTAAGGTGCAGACTAAATAAAATGGAATAGCAGATTAGCCAGTAATTGAAGGACATTGAAGGCAATGTGCAGGCTGATGGTCACAGAAATGCTTGGGCTGGACAAGGTTGAATCATGGATCAAATCAAAATATGCATGATGCAGTCACCAAGAGGCAGACAAACAGCTTTTCAGCAGATAGCCTGACCTCATAGCATGCAAACTGCTTTGTTTGTCAGGGCAACGAGCTTTTGCAGTGGATTTTATACTGAGTCTTTACAGTACTATAAAACTCAGGCACAATACTCAGTTGCTGCTGGTGAGGCAACTGCCTGGGATGGGTTATGGGCTGTCACTTATGGACTGCCAGCATCCTTGCATGTGGTGCAGAAAGCACCTTATGATGCTGACCCCTGTGACAGTGAACCTGTCTCCTGAATCAGGAGCCTTTCAAGTAGCACACAGAGGTATGAGTTGAGGGATGCTCAGACGACTGCTGTTGGAGGAAGTGCACACAGAGTCTGGCTCGCTGATGCAGCCATGATGCCCTCTCATGGGCACTTGCAGGTCCAGAACATCAGAGGTGGCAAGTCAGCCATTGCTAATGCCTCAGTATGGCCACGACGGTGCCAGGACACAGCACTCGCCAGACCCCAGGAGTGTTCAGTGCCAGAAAGGGGATAACTCTGTCAGAATCCAGCTGCAAGTTCCCCTCAGTTAGGCAGGCTTGGAGAAGCACCTTTGTGGGCTCTAGCCCTTTGGTGAGTCCCATTTATATCCCAGCACTTTCTTGGTTATATTGGGCCTAAGTTTGATTCTCTCCTATCCAGATGACAACATGCACTTGTTGAGGCATGTACAGAGTAACTGGGAATGGTAGAGCCAAAGCCACAGACTGAGCTCTTGGTCTACCTATAAAAAGCAAAACAAACTTATAATCTGTACTGGAAAAATTATTTTAAATACTTTTAACTTAAAAAGTAGAGAAAGACTACCATCCTCCAACTCACTATAGCACTTGTCTGGCAGGCAGGAAAACTAAGCTCACTTTCCACCACTGCCACCAAGCTTCAATGTCCTGAATTCATCTTTATGCTCCGCATTTCTTATCTATACAGCCAAAAGCATCAGCTCCAAAGACCTGTGCCTGGATAGCTGCTGGTTTGACTGATCTGTATTTGGCTCTTGTGAAGGCCTTGCTCTTGAGGTGCTCCCAGGACGTGTACAGCTTTTGGAGGATGGGCAGGATAAGGCTCACTCCTAACAAAAGCAGATCTTCCTCTCCACAGTAATTAGTCTGAACAACTCCTTGACTTCTATTACATGAGATGAGGAGTTACTTGAAGCGCTGTTATATTTTAATTCATTTCAGCATACATGGAGGATCAGGCACATTGTACCCAGCACCAGTGAAAACAAATATAGCCCCCAGAGCAAAACCAAAAGTCATTCCAGATTATATTACTGAGCAGCAGTGTGCAGTATAAAATGGAAAAGAAACTCTGCCATCTCCCCAATGTTTGGGTGGCGGAGAGCTTACTACTCTCTGTTCTAACAATCCAAACATCACTATTTCAAATAGATCTTTCTTTCCTTGCAAAACACTTCTTGTTAATTGAAGGAAGAAGCATTGTCTGAGGTTGAACTCTGCAGCCTGGGTATGGCTGTCAGATGTGATGAGGCAGTCAGGGGGAAGCTCGAAGGGATCTGCTTTGCAGGGTGTTGTCATGGGAACAGAGCAAGTAGGGCATCCTCCATGCCGTGTCTTCCACATAAACATAGTCGCACAAAATCAATGCAGTTCTGCAGCAGGAGAGCCAGCTACTATGTTGTCTCTATTAGAGGCTCAATCTGAATGAAACACAATGACCAGAACCTCCCTGTGCATGAATGTGGTGTCACTTCTTCTGATCTGAATGGAGCAAGACTTTACACCAGCTGAGTGTCTAGGCACAAATGTCAGAGTGAAACAGTTGGCATCAAAAATACCTGGTAGAACCACAGTTTCTTTTAAGGGCCCTTTGAAATAAGGCCATGTTAGAAAGCAGTTACTGAGGGCCTTGTTTACTTAGATTATTTCACTTGATTTTCACTGTCTGTGCACATTTTAACAGCCTATGAATTTGGCATCCATAATGATTCCACTGCAGAAGGCAAAGGGTAGATCCCCATGTGTACATGCCCATGGTGTACAAGCTAAGAATACAAAATATTGACAAAATGTCAATATTTGTGGTCATCTGAAGTATCTGACTCCCTTTGTGCAATGCTGTCTTTGAATGCAACTTACCTCCTCTGTACAGGTCTATATATGCGGAATTATTTGAATCTCTCTATGTTTATAAGTGTGATACTGTGGTTGCTAGGGATAAGCAATTGTTAAGAATGAAAATGAATAAGAACATCAAAACCCCTGCCTGTGCAGTTATAAGGAATGATGTATCTAAACCAAATAAAGAATATTGTTAATGTTACACCACAGAGACCAGTGACAGTATGACCAAATGCAATAGGTAACCCAAGATCTGAGAAAGGTTGAAAATGCTAACTGGAAAAAGGGTTAAAAGTGCAAAACTCAATTCATTGCCTCCAAGCTTTCATTTTGTCTTGCCCAGGTCTGCTGACAAAGACCTCTTAATTAAAGCAGGCATCTGCTGTACAACCGCACTACTACCGCTGACCTGGCCCAGCAAGATGCTGAGTCTATGTTCCTCATTTCCTATTGACACCAAAGTGTGAATGAGGGGCCCACATCCATCCAGGGCTTGCTTGATGTGTACATTGGAAAACAGACCAAAATAGCAGGCAAGGGAAGAGAACAGAGCCAACACATGGAGGGGTTCCTCGTTTATTTGTTGAGGTTATTGATTAAAGGCCCTCTGCTTAGCAACAAGTTTGAGAAAAGTAATGATAAACTGTTACAAAAGGCCTGTAGCTGTATCATAATCATAGCCTTGCCTTGTCTTTCACGTATCTCTCACTGGCTATGGTGTTTCCATGCAAGTTGCAGCAGAGATTGGAATGAAATCTCTGGCACTGAGTATGTTCTGGATTCATAGTGACTTTATGTTTAGTGCTAACCTCTTTAACTATCAAACATGGAGCACAGATTTATTAGAGTAATCCCAGTGGATTACTCTGCACGGGGAAGAAACTGGTTTGTTTTTGGGCATGGTTGCCTTCATGCAAATGTGCTTCTGACAAAAGCTCTCCTCAGGAGAAGAAGAGAGAGCGTACAAGACGAAGCGTGTGGAGCAGCACTGACCTTGTCTCTCGCATGGGCAAGGCATGCAGGGTACCCAAATTCATGCCCGGTCAGGCCTACCAAAGGCTCTTAATAAATTTTGGATTAAATAAACAAATGCCGAAGCTGTTCTTCATGCTGAAAGGAATGAAGTCTGAGTTGTAGACCTACAGATAGTGCTTAACCAGCTGAAGCCCCCTTCTCATCTGTAAGCTGCTGTTCCTTGTGACTGCAGGATGTTTCCTTTGTTGAAGGAAGGGACATGCACCAGGAATTGCACTGGTAAGAGCCTGACATATGTCACTAACTGTCACCATATGCAGAACACAGCATACTCCCTACGTATGTGAAATGGGAGTGGGGTGAAATGCTCCACTGTACAAGAGTACCAGCTGACCTTGCATTAGCAGAGAGGGACCTTGAACTCTTACAGCCTGCAGAAAAGTCAAGAGTGGATTCACTGAGACAGAAAGATAAAATAAATGCCGTGCTCTTTCAGCACTTCCCTCCATTAGCTTCGTATCATAAATATCAATACAAATATAGAAATACAGAGGTAAACAGTTTGTCTGGCTTGTCCTTTCCGTATGCATACATTCCTGTTGTGAAAGGCTTTACATAACTTATAACAGCAGATTGCAAAATGATGCCTCGGTTATGGAAGGAAGCCACCAGCCATTACATTGCATTACGGTAATGTAATGGGTCTCTGAGAGGAACTATATTTGGAAAGCTTGCTTTCATTGTAAACCTTGTACCCCATCCACCCCACTGCATCGATTTCTCCTTCTATTGTCCAGAGACCATGAGGCCAGAATATAAGTTAGACCTGAACAGAGCCACTGAGTGTTTGGCCCAAAACATAAACCCATGAGGCAAAATTGTGCTGTTTATTTTAAGGGATGCAGAACCAGCAACAGAACATATTCAAACGGATGCTGATGACTGATCTCCTGGAAGGTGAATTTCTCATTAGCCTAGAGCAATCGACATTGTAATTAATTGCTTCCCACACTTCTCTGCTAAGTAAAGACCCCTCTAATAACAAGTGCTGCCATCATTTAATTTTTTTAACTGAACATAGGGAATAGACAAAAGAAAAATCTGTATTTACTTTGTTTTCCTTTCTGTGCAAATGTCACATTGCTTTCATGTTGGCCATGACTGCAGAAATGCTGATTCAATCACTCATTTACATAATCCCTTCAGATTTTTCTTCTATATCATTGTTGATAATGAAAAGATTTTCTTGTCTGAGAAAAGGAAGGGAAGCAGACGAGTTCTGTATGTGAACAGGCTGAACTGACATTAAAATATGGTAATTTGCATTAGCAAAAAATTATCATAATGCAGATGATTAGAATTATGGCAAATACCATCTACCCTACCTGTTCTAAGGAACATCCACCCCATGAGAATGAATGCCTGTTCAGACGCAGAGTGCAAACCTATATAGCAACTCTATACAAATTTTTTTACACAGTGCAGTGGAGTCCAATGTTATTAGCACTTAGTGCATAAAGTTATTTTACAGGGAAAAGGTTTTAAAATACTCTTATACACATGGGAATCAGTGCAGCACAGTAAGGGGGAACAGAGATACAGCTTAGTGCATGGCTGAGATGTTGGGAAGCTTAGTGCATGATGAGATGTTGGGAAGCCTCCTGCAGCAGGAAAGGAAAAGCAGAAGCCTGCTTTGCACATACAGTGCCTCAAAATATAAAGCTCTTAGTAAGCTATTTTCATCAGATGACTGAACAGAAAAGTTAAGCCCCTGGGGCGGCTCTCCCCCCCCAACACCTATGGATGATCTGCCTGTGCTCTGTCTTTGTTGCAGGCTTGTCTTTTGCTCCCTGTTCCGGCTGTGCCCCAAAGACTCGGGGGGATTTGCTGCTCCCCATGGCTTGCCCCCTCTGTGGCCAGGGTGGGAGCAGGATTGCCCCCTCCCCAGAACCTCACAGGCAGGGCCTTTGAATGATCAAAGGCACTGCCAGCAGCTCTTAGGAGGGGGCTAGGTGTGTGGGCCTTGATGATGGAAACATACATGATGGCAGCTACAAAACTGTAAAAAGCTGACTTTTTATGGTGCATGATGGCAAAGCACAGGATTTAGCTTAGAGAGGCATCACATAGCTGCAACTCAAAACAAATCTTGTCATTTAAATTATAGGAGCTCAGGTCCACTAATTTGAAGACAGTTGATGCAGTAAGGACTGAGTTCACAGTGCAGGGAGCAGCTTGTATGCTACTAAAGCTCAGACTCCACAGATAAACCTTTGAGAGCTCTCTTGAAGATGAAACCAATCTTCAGCTTTTTTGGCAGATTAGCTAGCTGAAGAGCAGTTACACTCAGAGCAATCATTTAATCATCCTTTTTCTTAAAATCATCCTCTCTTCACATGTTTTATCTTCTGGTTTTTAAACTGTACTTTAACAGGAATGCGTCTGATGCTGTTGTGCTGACAAATTTAAAAAAAAACCCATACAACAAAAACCAAACCCCAAATGATAAAAACTTCCAGTATATTTTTTTTTTTTTTTAATAATTCATCCAGCAGTTCTGGTTACTAAATCATTGCTTAGTGTTTCCTACAGGAAGAATGGACTCATCTTTGAGAAAGAGTAATCTTTGCCTCTAGCTTGCAGCACCAAGAGCCTGTGTCTCACAAACTCGCGTTCCTTTTTTTGCTGTCCTTGGATTCAAGGAAGCTCCAACACTGGCCTTGAAGGTCCCAAAGGCCATTTCAACCATCTAAAAACCATGCAGTTATTACCTGTGTACTGGAGCTCTTTGAGAGTGTTAGAAGATTAGTCTATCAGACTAATAGAAACCCATTTCTACCATGAGCTCTTCCAAACACAGCAGTGCCTCTGAAACTGCACATTGTTTACTTCAGCTCAAAACTCTACCCGTGTTTTTCTAAGGATTCAGCATGTTTTTCAACTCGGCAGTCACCCCAGCCATCGCAGACTATGAGTGTGGGTGGTGAGGGAGACACAGAGCCACCTTCACGCTTCAGAACATTTCCATTGCAGATACAGTCCTTAAACAGACAAATTGTTTGGCGAAGGCTGAAACCTGATGTATGCTCATTATACTGTGCTGGCAATTTTCCCTGAATTTTAAATAAAGGTGTTTTGTGTTACCATAGTAACTCAGACTCCCTTACTGAGACGCCTGATGCAGTGCTAGTATTACACAGCTATTAAAGTATAATAGCACAATTGAAAAGTATACTATAGCTAAAAGATTAATTTTGTTCCTGTGAAATTACAGACACTAACTGGTGGCTGGGGAAGCAGAGAAGGAATAGAGCAGCTTTTGATGATGTACAGCACTGTTATGTAGCAGTTTAGGACAGAAAGTTAATATAAGGAAGACACAACATACAAAACAGAGGAGAAGGAAAAGATGGGCTGAGTCCTACAGCCTGCAGTTCCTCTACAAAGTGTGTCAGAGAAGCTGAAATAAGCCTGAGTGGTTTCCCTTGTTGGGCTCAAGCACTTGTTCCAATGTGGCTGTTGTGCCAGGGTCATACTGGATCTAGCCCCAGCACCAACAGGTGGATTTGAGGGTCACAGAATGGTTTGAGCTGGAAATGACCTCAAAGCTCATCTAGTTCTGATCCCCAGGCAGGGACACCTTCCTCTAGACCAGGTTACTCCAAGCCCCATTCTACCTGGCCTTGAGCACTGCCAGGGATGAGGCATCCAGTGCAGTGCCTAAGCACCCTCACAGGGAAGTGCTTCTTTCTAAGAAGAATAGGACAAAACTTCCTTGGTTTCCTTCCCAAGTCTAGAAGGTTTGTAAACTGCTGGATCTGCAGGTCTCAAGGGACTACAGCTGGAAATGCTGCTCCTCATCATCACTAGCTGCCCTCTGAAAAGAAGGTGAATACTGCTCTTGGGCGGCAACAATTAGCAATCACTACAAACAGGGAACATTGGTGGACTTTAGTGATGTCTTCTCAAACAGCTGTCTATAAAATGTATTAAGATTTATATAAATTGCTCTTGCATGTTCAGTTATGGAAAAACTGGATCATCTCAACATGAACGTTTCATTTAGAGTGCTAATTATTGCCGCTTTTCAATTTCAACCCATTTAAATGTTTTCTTCTGAAAAACCACCCCACAGCTGGTGAGGAAGCACTGTATAAAAGACTCCTCCGCTTACTCTTGCAAGCAACCCGTTGTGCTGCGAGGTGTGCAGTGTAACCGCGCACCACTACCGCTGGGAGGGGGTCACCAGCGGGGGCAGCAGTGAGCGCGGTGGGCAGGCGCGCTTCACGGTCCTGCCTGCAGCCCGAGCCCGGCGGGGGAGAGGAGCCCGGGCTTTCAGTCCGGAACCATCCTGCTGTGACAGCGTTCCCGCGGGGGCCGGCAGCGCGGCAGGACGCCGCCTCACGTGAGGCCGGCGGAAGGCGGAAGTGATGGCGGCGGGCGATGTGGGGCTGGCGGTGCGGCAGCAATAAGCGGTCGGGGCTCGACATGGCGGCCTGCGGCAGGGCCTGGGCTGGCCTCTGCTGGCTGCTGGCGCTGGCTGCGCTGGCGGGGCTGGGTGCTGAGGCCAAGGTGAGCGGCGCGGGCGGGAACGGGTCACGGTGGTATTCTCCGCCCCCTCTTCCCGGTACCGGGGCCTTCCCTCTTCCGCCCCGCCGGTCTCTCGGTGTCGCCCGGTCGTTCCATCCTCCCGTCCCTGCCGCTTCGGCCTGTTTTAGGTGGAGGCTGGCCCTGACGGTTTCGGCCGGGCAGCTGCCCGCTGAGAGCTCGGCGCTTTCCGTGGGGCGGGTGGAGGAGCGGAACCGAGCTGCTCGGTGTCGCCCGTGTCTGCGAGAGCCGCGTGAGTCTGTAGCGATTTATGTAGTTTTGACGTGGTCCCCGGAGCAGCCGTCACCAAAACTACAACCGGCGCCCGAGTGTTCACTGGAAGGGCCTCGCTGGAGGTGAAGCTGCAGCATTTGTGGCTGCCCGGGCTGGGGTCGGGGCCGGGGTCAGCCCCATGTCTCGCCTCTTCAGCGAGAAGGTCCGCGGTCTGAGCGAGCTGTTCTCACCGGCCTTCGGCGGCTCTGTCGGCTCCTGCTGCCTTGCCCGGGTTGAGTGCCCCCGGACACTGCTGTTGGTCCTTCTGGGTTAATATTTGGACTGTAATCATAGTGACTGACTGACTGAGAACTTCGTGTCTCCTAATAGTACAAGTCTTTCCTGTTGTCAAAGTACCTGCATGTCTGAACTTTCTCCTATTTAATGATAATCAGCTCTTGGGGTTTTCTGTGCATAGTGCAGTCAGGGTTTTCCAATTGACCTGTGCCCACTTAGTGTCACACTGACTTGATTGTTCCGTGTGGAGAAAGGTTTTCCAACCGACCAATACTTCTTGAGATCTTATTTTGTAAGGCTGTAAGAAAGTAGCTGGTATTTTAGATAAGGCACGTTTATCCTCTGTTTATTCAAATGTGTTACTTTGACTTGGTACGTATTTGAGGATGTTGAGGATTCATAGCCTGTTGCTGGACACCTCTGTTCTTTCCATAGGGTTTTCAGTTCCTGTGAAATTGGGGAATGAAAAGAATTCTTTTAATATACTACACAAAGTGATCTTTTCCTAAAGTTCAATTTTCCCAGTACTGATCTAAATATTAATTTTGGGTGCTACTTCTTTCTCACTGTGCATAGCAGTTAATTCTCCTCACTTCTTTCTGCAGTGCTTATTACTTCTGCAGGTGTTAATTTGTTTTTCTAAAACCAGCTTATACAAGTTTCTGTAATTTTGCTCACTTACTACACCCTTGTTTGGAATTCCAGTTTTGTGCTTGCATTCTCTACCTCACAATATCCTGCTGCTGTTTGAGACAAGGACTGTAGGTTGTACTAGTTCCTCTAGTAGTTTTTCTTACAGGGTTATTTCTCCTGTGGCCAGGTAGGACAGAGTTATCTGCAGAGATTTCTTTGCCAACCTCCATTTAGGGTTAATATTCTTTCATTCATTTTAAGCTCATCACTGTGTCTGTTATACAGCTGTCCTCATAAGTTGAGTAGTTAAGTATATCAATGTCAGTTACTTCTGAGTGTTGTGTTTCTTTAAAAGAAGAGCAAGCTTAAACTCCAGGATTTGTTTTTGTGAAGAATGCATTTGCTATTTAAAATGGTAGTGTTCCTTGGCAAGTTGCTTTGCATGGTTAGTAATTTTGAAGGGTTGTTCTTAGACTTGAAGTTGATCCTGGGCAAGACTATTCAAATATACGTGCAAGTAGATTGTGTTAAATATTTCAGGTATTATGTAAGGAATGCTTTCTATATCCTATTACAGTTACTGACAATAATTTGTTCTAAGCATGTTGTTTACTCTACAGAATTCTGAGGATGTCCGATGTAAATGCATCTGCCCTCCTTACAAAGACCATTCGGGCCATATTTACAACAAAAATGTTTCACAGAAAGACTGGTGAGTGTGTGTGTCGTACAAAATTATGGTGAGTCTTATTGGTAAAAGACTGGTACCATAGTGATTATATGTGAGTCTCCTATAATAGTACCAGGAAAAATGGTATCTCTTTCATAACTTACTGGAACTTTTAAGTACTTCAGGATCCAGCTCTAGGAAGGGGCCAGGCTTGAAATCCGGAGTTTTTGCCCTGTCTTCTCTTTTTCCTTTGCTTGCTTCCATGTTTAGTTATTTATTTAGACTTGAAATTAGAAAAAGGGAAGTGGGTGCTGTAATTTGAATTCAGTGATTTGAAATGGCACAAAGGCAAGAGAGCATGGCCATGGAACTAGGACTTGGAAGTACTGTCTCCTCTTTCTCCACTCTTAAAATACATACTATAATTTAGAGACTTGTTTCTGGAAGTTTCTGTTCCTTGGAGTTGCAGCCACAGGGTGCAGTTATATGACATGGCCTGAGCCATCTAACAGCACACTATTTTTCAGAGAGAGGTCTCTGTGCCCCAGCAGTGTGCTCTATTGTATTGTTTAGGCCAGCTATAGCATTTATTGGACTCCAAGCTAAGAACTGATGTGCATGGCCAAGGATAAGGGGTTGGATAAGAAAAGGTGCTGACAGTGATATGTTGCATTGGGATAGCTCCCTTGCATAATCTTACCTTGAGTGTCATTATCTGTGTAAATCATACAAATACATCATGTTGTAGACTTGCATTGATGTTGGAAGTGCCCAGAGATTCTTGGGTCAGCCTATAAAACCGTGACATACTCCTTGATATATTGACTCTTCTGCAGTTACATTCAGAATTCAAAAATGACTTTTCAGTCTGACAAGTAGCAACAGATTGGCATCTTGATTATGAAAATTTCATGCCCCAGAGGAGGCCCACAAAAATAATTATAGGAATAACATCAGTAATGCAGATATGTATAGTGCTTGATTTATTAAATTAGTTACAGGAGAACTGTGGGGAGTAACACTGTAAATTTCAATCTAAACCAATAAACATAAAATGTACTGTCCAATCAAAATTACTATTTTTGTTCCACATGATTAACTTAACCATATTACTTCTACTGCGACAAATTAAGTTGCAGCAGTGAAGCATTCTGGGAGAATTCCAGCTGTAGCAGACATTTCAGAGTATTAGTATCACTGGTTTTATTGTTCATTACCATTCTGCAAGTGAAAATGGATTTTTATTTTTTTCTAGTGGGTACTGCATAGTATGTGCCTTACTAGCAGAAAAGATCCTGTTTTCCTTTAAATCAATATTGGTATGGATTGAAGGAGAAATTATCTTTCAAGGCTTGACTAAAGTTATTGTGAGAGGTACTGATGGATATAGTATCTCAAAAATTGATTTTCCAATCTTACATCTTGTTTTGCTGAGATAAAATGTTCCTCACATAAGAAATTATGGCTTTGACCTTCTGTTTGACATGTCTTCTTGCCACTTCTAAAAGGCTCGTTTGCTAGTTTCTGTGCAATAAAATTGACAAATTTAGTGCCATATTTTGGCTTCTGCATCACTGTGAGTAACTTACTGAATAGAACTGGCTGATGTGCACCATCCTTCAGGTATTAGGTCAGTTATAGACCAGTTACGTGTGAGACAAGCCAGATCAATGTTTAGTGTCTTTATGAATTATGTACAGTATAATGACTGCCATGACAAGCCATGACTGCTGGCTTGTCCAGACATAAAATGAAAATTTAATTTTTAATGTTGAACCTATAATATACATCAAGATGCTCTTATTGTTCTAGTTCTTTCACTTGGATTGGAGTGGTGAGTTCTTTGTCCTCAGACTNGACTGCTGGCTTGTCCAGACATGAAAATTTAATTTTTAATGTTGAACCTATAATATACATCAAGATGCTCTTATTTAGATGTTCTAGTTCTTTCACTTGGAGTGGTGAGTTCTTTGTCCTCAGACTGACAAACAGTGCCTTATGCTAACTGCAGTATGGGCTGGGGTGATTCAACACCAATCAGTGGACAGTGCGCTAGCAAGCATAGTAATGAATAAGCACCCAAAGGGGTGAAGAAACTACTTCGAAAGTGCTGGTGTTTGTTGTACTTTGAATGTATTCCTGTATATAGAGGCCAGCTTCAGTAGTAGTCATGGATGTGCAGATGGGAGAACACTCTGTCTACAAGGTAAATGAACTGGAAATCTGTCTGCAGAAGCTGCCCTTCTGACTAGACTAGCCTGCCTTGGAAGAACTGCTTTCTTGGTGCTGTTACTGTGGGTGCAAGAGAGAAGGTGGTAATGTAGAGGCAGTTAAGTGGGAAAATCCATTAGAAATCAGCTTTTTCTATGTTTTGCGTTAAAATTGCCATAGACTCGCAGTCCGAAGAAACACATTGTCAAAATTCTAGGGTTCTGATAGATCGTATGCTTCCTAGCAACTTGAAACCCTGAACTGGAGGAAAAAAAAATGGTGGTATTAATATTTTATCTACTTAAGTAACAGACTTAGTGCTGTACTTATGCTACATACAAGGTTTTTACCATACCTGTCCAGCATATTGATGCAAGCTTTCAATCATGCGAACAGAAACTGTATAGATTATAATTTGCATATATTTTTGATTTTGAAGTTTGAATGGTGCACTCCTCCACAGAGAATGTTACTTTACTTTCAAATAAATGGGGAAAACAAGCCTCCCACTCTACTCCAGAGACTGTGACTTTACACTCAAGTTTACACTAGTTAAGAAGAAGAAATACGAAGAAAATAGAAGAGATGAGTTGGTGGCTGGCCATGTACTGTAATCTAGCCTAGAAGAGTGTTGAATCCTAAACTGCTGCTGCCATTTCAGGGATTTATTTCATTACCTGCTTCTGACTGTGCTAATACTGAATTAACCGGGATAAAGGTGAAACATGATTTTTGTTGTCTTGGCGCTCTGCGGGAGCTCTGGGGTATGAAATCTGAAGAACCAACCTGAGTCAGCAAAAAGACCAAAATTACATAAGTTATTGGTGGGAGCAGTTGTCTCATGGCAGCTGCACTTCAGTGCTATGATGTAGAGTGCCCATACGATTGTCAACTATGCTTTTTTGGCACAGTACTGACTTACATTTATAATCTTTTAAGTTGCATTGGGCTCTCACATCTGGGTCCATTGCTGAAAACTGAATGGTATTCACTATGTTGTTGCTTAGAGAAACAGCCCATCTGACTTTTATTTATTTATTTATTTATTTATTTTCTTCAATGCCTGTAACTTGTAATGATAAGAAAAGAGAACTTCTGTTCATGAACACCAAAGGGAGGTTAATCTCTCTTTGTATACTGAAGTGATAGAATAGGGCTCTTTTGAGTATGATGAATAAAGAATTGTATAGTTGGAATTTACTTTCATCTATGATGACAGTGTCAAATGACGCATTCAGGCTGGGATGCAAATTGTTGGACTTCTTATGCTAACGGCTTTAATGCTTTCATGAAAAATTAAAACATTGTACTTACAAAGGTCTCAAAACTTGTTTAGAAGACTGGCAATAGCTGATTTTTTTGTTGAAGTAGAATAATTGTGGAGTAGTGATTTATTTGTTTATTTTAAACCTTGAGTGCCTATAGTTTAGAACAGCTGACCTTAAGCAGAGGTGGCTTCTCTGCTCATTCAGCTGGGGTCTGCATGCATAGTAGAACAGGTTAACTAAAACCAGCTCAAAACTGACTTGGCACTTTTTGTCTGTCTTCAGTGACTGTCTTCATGTGGTTGAGCCTATGCCTGTCCCTGGACCTGATGTAGAAGCATATTGTTTACGTTGTGAATGCAAATATGAAGAGAGAAGCTCTGTCACAATTAAGGTAAACGATGTAATTTTGTTGGTATAAATTAAATACTTCAACCAATTAGTAAATATGTCTGTCTTTCAGATAAATGCTCTTCTTAAAGGGAAAATGTTTCTAAAGCACCCTAAGATGTAACTTTTTTTCATTATGGTTACACACAATTTATCTGGAGTGGTAACAACAGCATCAAGCTATGACTGAAAGAGCAGGCATGAGATCCTTTATTGAAGATTCTCATTTTTCAGATTAGCTTTTATACCTTGCTGAAATTCAGTGTTCAAGGCCATATTTTTCAAGCTTTGGACTTTGTTTTCATTATTATTTTTGGAAGGCCTCTTGTTATGCAGCTGTCTCGCTTACTATAAATTTTCTATGTACATTGGCAAACTAAAAAGGTCAAAATTGTTAGTGTTTATCCTAACTGGTTTCTGTATTCTTACATCTTATATATCAGCTTATATTATATACCTAATATATATTTTTGTCCTGTTGGAGCCATTGAGCCCTGAGCTGGTGTGAATAGATTGTGCAGTCCATCTTTTCTTTTGTAACACAAGCTCCTATTTTTGGTCTTGTAGAAATTTGTTATTTCTTTTTATCTTCCCATTTTTCTTAGCGACTGTTTGAATGCAGATCTATGCTAGGGAATGGGGAACATGCAGGAACCTCCAAATTTGTCATCCCAGTTTAATGGCTAAACTGAATCGTTGTGTTGTTGAGGTGAGATTTATAATACCAGGTTGTTTTAAGAGGGGATGACATAGTAAGATTTGTAGCAAGGCCTCACCAAGCGAAACTGTTTCTAGCCATAATTTGTCTGCCTCAGACTCTTTTAATATGAGGTCATAGTCTGGTGTTTTTTCTCTGTTTGTGGGTTTTGAGTCATCTGGTGACACTTCCAAAACCAACAGGCTCATCACAAGCTTTGCATGTACTTTTGGTCCTTGCTTCCTGCTGAGAGATTGTGAGGGGAATGTCACAATTCTGACATAAACTGTGCTTGCATTGTGTAGGTTACAATCATCATATACCTGTCTATTTTGGGCCTGCTTCTTTTGTACATGGTGTACCTTACACTGGTGGAACCTATACTGAAGAGACGTCTCTTTGGGCATTCACAGCTCATACAAAGTGATGAAGATATTGGGGTGAGTTCACCAGAGTGCTTGTGTAGTTAAGTTAACATAAAGATTGGGGTGATTAGTTGTTAAATAAATACTTGGGATGAGCAGCTTTTTTTGTGCAAGCTTGCTGAAGGGAGAGAAAAAGAAAGCTGTGTGATGACTTCTGTGAAGCCACTCTTTCATTTTTAACTGGCCTAGAAATTGGTAAGATTAGGACTCCATCAGTTATCCCAACTCTAGGCACAGATTATTTTCTCAGAGAAAAAGCAGAATAGGAATGGAGGTAAGCTATGTAGGAAGTACAACTTCTTAAGTATTATTGATCCATGCAGTCGTGCTAGTAATTGCTTTTATGCAGGTTGCTTATGACTTAGATTTCTCTCTATAAAAGACTGTAGAAGGATTGCACCTGCTATTGATCCAGTTTGAATTTGTTTGTGCTGAAATTTAAGAAGAAATTATTATAATGAAGTAAAATAGTGACTGATGCTGAAATAATGTCTTAATGTTACTGCTAGGAACCAGAATGTGACATTATATTCCAACAGATCAGCACAACCTTTCTGGGGCAGGAAAAGGGAAGCAGCCTATTAATGACTTAGTTTCCTGTAGTTACTGGCCTTACCAATTTCCGTCACAGTGTTTTGACTTCTAATAAAAATGGAACAAAATTGTCTGCAATCGTTACAAGAAAGGGTTATGAGACCATATGAAACTATGTTGGAAAGAGGGATACACTTGAATAACTGGTCAATGTGGATAAGGAATACTGGTTGGTGGGAGTAGGTCATTTTATATTGAAGGAGGACTTCAAATAGTGTAGAAATATGAACTATGGCTTTGCGTCTGATGAATCTGTGTGCACCTGGACCTGATGAATCTGCATGCGTGGGAGAGTATTGCCATAAAGTACCATTAGGAAGGTTTTCTACAATGGTGTCTGGGTTGGTGGTGAAGTGTCAGTGCTGAACCACACAAACTGATAAAACAGTTCTGAAGTCTCAGTATAAGTATACTTTCAGTATTGAGCCCTCAAGCAGCACTGCCTTTACCGATAAAGTATACTTTGGGTGTGGTGTAACCTTAGAAAGAATTTTTGAAGCCAAACCCAGCATATGAAATGGGAAGATTGCTGATTAAGCAAACACCAGACATGGCACTTTATTACTGTTGAAGTAAATGAGAGCTAGTCAGAAAGACTTAAAACTTGTTAGCATCTTACAGTAAAATTGTTAATAATATTTTCATGGCTCCTTCAAATAACTAGGAAGTTAATAGGAGGAGAAAAATATGTTTATTCTTCGTGAAACGAAGTTATGATGGCAAGACTTAAAATCTCTTAAGATGTCTTGTAGTTTTCATTTCCTGTTTCGGTGGCTTCCTGGATCTGAAGGTATCAAAACTAGTAAATGCTATGGTTGGTTATGCTGTGTATCTGTAGGTTTCAATGTCAATTGAGCTCAGCTTCTCCAAGTTGCTTCTGGTTTTGGGGTGACAGCCGTCACTGCTAAGTAAACTGAGCATATGCTGAGTTAACATAAACTGAGTATATGCTAATAAAGCATATACTTTAGTTCTACTGTTTTTTCATCAACAGGAGCCACATCAGCCATTTTGACTTACAAAGGTGTTCTGTTCTGTTGAGGGAGCATACTAAGTAATCAAAATCAAGCATAATAATAGCTTTTATCAGCTGTGTCTTCTTTATTTACCTTGATTTCATAACAGAAATGTGGGATTGGTAGCCAAGTTTGAGCTAAATTGTCTGAAGTTGAAGGTTCTTTAAACAGAGGTATACTCTTGCTATTATGCCCTGCTATTATGTATTATATTACATGGAGACATATTCCAGATGTCTTTGTACTGACATCTTAAGATTTCCCAGTCACTTCTAAGAGGATATTGGGGTTTTGGTTTTGTTGGTGTATTGTTTTTGTTTGTTGGGGGTTTTTTTAAAGGAGGAATTTGAATGACCTTTTTCTGTCTGCATTCTTACAGCAGATTGAACAGATTACTACTTGAATAACATGAATTTGTACTGTATGCTGTACTTATTTTATACCTTAAGTGAATTATATTAATATCTCCAAATCTGGGTTGGAATCTTCTGCTAGTAGGTCAAAAAGTGAAATAAGTCCTGTGGCAGAATGCAGGTTAACTGCAGAATGAATTTACCTTAAAATCTGGATCCATTTTAACCAATTTTATGTTTTACTGTAACTGTTACTGTGACCCTTGTTACTGTGGCTAGTGGAGTCACTATTGCTTTTATCTACAGTAGTACTCAGAACAAAAACTACTTTACAAGTCCTTGCTCTAGTTTATGTTGGTCCTTTCCTGTTTATTTTCTTCCTGTGACAGTGAAGGTGAAATAATTTAAGGACCCTAATGACTTATCTCCCCTGTCTTTGCCTTCCCTCTTGCAAGTCCTTGGGGTATTGATCTTTGTCACACTTTCTGTGCATCAGTTTTGTTGCTGGATTTCAAGCCAGTATGTTTGCTCTTTTTCATTGCCCATTAATGTCAGTGGCAACCGATGAATGCAAGCTGCTTCCACAGACCTCTTGTCTCTTAAATTCTTTTTTCCCCCATGTCTAAATAGAAATTGACAGGACCTAGCCTTTTGAGCTGAGATTATTGTTTATCAGGGAAGCCGGCACCACGTAGCTTGTCCTGTGCTTTCACTCCCACTGTCTATTTTATGGCAGAAATGTGTTGCTAGTATGATTTTGTTTCGTTGTGAATTAAGTGATTTGCCACTTGTTACCTGCCTGTTCTAGGCATATCCAACTGTGTGCATTTTTATTATGAGACTGTATCTCTGCGGGTCAGGGATTCTCTCCTGTTATCTGTGAGCATGTTTCTTAGCCCAGTGAGGCTCATGTGTGGCTTTGGAACTTGTAGGCATCACTTCAGTGGGTATCATTAATGATAATCTCTGTCCTACTAAGAAATATCATTCAGCTACTCTACACAGTACAAATTTATTTACAAATAAAGTATCCATTAATGTAAATGTATTCAAAAGTGTTCGGGGGGGGGGAAGTGTAGACATGCAAATAAGTCAGTTATTTAATATGGGACATAATTATGTTATTTTTCGTTATGCATTGTATATATGATACTTTCTGACATAGATTTAGCAATGTGACATTTGGACAAAACAGTTTGATAGCCAAATAAGTTCAGTTCTAACTCCTACTGTTTATAACCTGGTTATATTTACTGCAAGAAAATAAAGCTTTGCAGGTACTGTTAGAAAACAGAGTAAATATTAAACAAGCACTCAGTTGTTGTTGAGCTCTGTCACTTAAACAGCTGTATTGACACTGTGCTTTTAGACAGCTCAGTACAATAGGTTTAGTTTGGTAAACATCAGAGTGTGTTGGTTTTATATAGAAGCTGTGTATAAACATTTTGAACTGCCTGATGGTAAATGGCCAAGAGCTGGCAGAGTACTGACTCTTAATTCAGCTTTCAAGTGGAGTGCATGCAGGACAATAACAGGAGACTCCTGGTTCCTGAGTCTGTTCTAGGCTTCTGTCCCACCAGCTGCTAATGGATGCAGGACTGATTCTGATCTTGCAGCTCACTGTGAGATCTATGGGCAGCAGATCATTGTTCGACAGTCCTATGAAATTTGGTTATTTGGGAAACGTGTGGAAGTTACTTTGGATGAGAAATTGCAGTACAGTTCTAACTATTCAAAAACGTGCTGGGTCATTATTACTGGCAGCTTGTTGAAACAGCTTGTTTACTTAGAAAAGCAAACCAAAACCAAAATAACCCCCACCTCCTGTGGAATGTAACTACAAAGACAACTAATGTTATTGCTCAGTGGAATTGTTGAGATCTAAACTAATGATTTTTGCTGTTCCAGGATCACCAGCCTTTTGCAAATGCACATGATGTGCTGGCTCGTTCTCGCAGCCGCGCCAATGTGTTGAACAAAGTGGAGTATGCTCAGCAGCGCTGGAAGCTACAGGTCCAAGAGCAACGCAAATCTGTCTTTGACCGTCATGTTGTGCTGAGTTAATCGTGTCTCAGTAAAATAACTCCAGGGAAGTAAAGTGAACTAATTTAGAGAGCTGACTTATGTCTTCCTGATCCTGCCAATTCAGAAGGGTTTTCTTGAATGGTTCACTGTTGATTTAAAAAAAAAAATAAAATATTGGAACTTTGAAGGAATGTACTGGAGTCAAAGCAATTTTAACAAATTAACCAAAAGCTAAGATCTTTACATTTGCAAATGGTGTTTACTAACAAAACTGAAAAGAGAATAAACCTTGAGATGTCTTGGGTTGCCACTGTGGTACCTTATTTACAGTTGTGATTTATGGTGTTTTTAGCTGTATATTTCTCTCTACTATTTATGTGGTTAAAAAGTACCTGGGAACACAGAAATTACTTGCAAATCACTAATCACTTTATGTAAAGACCTTTTGTAAATATACTTGGATTTTTTGCTGACTTACGTTACGTATGGGAAATCTGAATCTCGCAATGTAGAATCTTTCATGTCAGAGGATGAAATCCTAATTGGCTGTATTCATCATTTGGTTCCTTGCACTCATACTTTCAAGATGCTTGTATGTCAAGTGATGTTTGCAGATTTAAGGTGAAAGTTAAATGGACACTGAGTCTTCAAGCTGCATACTTAATGTACTGTGATGTAGATAAACTCAAATGCAGTGCATATAAAGACAGTGTTGGCATTTTGTTCTATTTTGCTTTAATAGCTTAATAGGTTGTATGTGTATGATATCTCTTTAAAAAAAAAAAAGATCTTTTCCCTTTCTTTTCATGGGTAAAGTCTCAGGAGTTAGTATATGATGAAATATTTATTATAAAAATCTTCCTGCATTTGTCTGGATTGATGGTGTAAGGCACATACTTTCTCTAGCACCTGTCATCTTGGGAGTTAGGTGTATTTTTTGTATCTGTGATTCTGTACTTATCTCTCAAGAGGTATACGGTTGCTAGATGACTTTCATATATCCCCTTTGGAATGTAACAATTAAAGATAAAACTGATTTTTGAAAACTGGATGTACTCTATCTGTATGTCATCTTTTTTTCTCCCTTATTACCCTGCATGTAAAATCCATATAAAAGCACTTCTCTGAAAATGCATCGGAGTAGAAATACCACTTGGTCAGTGCTTAGGCAAAGGAAGGACAGGCTCACCAAATTGCTAATTGAAAGAAGTTTTTAATCCCTGACTCAAATTTAGCCATACATATGTCGTTACATTACTGTCTTGCTCAGTTGTCAGCTCTGGTGTGGAAGGGAAAGTACTGTATGTTAGGTGTGGTTTTGGCTTGCTTAAGTCTATATCCTGTGGGGCAGAGTAGCTTGGGAAATAAACTGCACCAGCTGTATCTCTACAGATGGTCTGCCACATCTGGAGTGGAGTTGCCCCATAGTAACATTTGCATTGACTGAAGCTCTTTGCAGATACAGAGCTTTATTCTCTTGTCAGTCCCGTAGTCATCCAAAAACTGAGTTAATCTTGGGGATTAAATCCAGGCTTGGGTTCAACATCCCACACTGGTAAATTAATAATCTATTTTGATGGTGATGTACCTAGGCTCCCCTAAAGAAAAATAATATAACTTGTGTATTGAATACATGCCTCTACCACTTCTAGTAAATGTTCTACCTCATGGCTGCCTTTCTGATGAGGTCTGAAGCTGGCATGGAAAGGAGAATGCAGAATGCAGCATTGCTGTGGGCCCACAAAAGGGCAGCTGAATCAGAATACTTTCTTTGATGGCTGACAGTCCCAAGAAGACAAGACTGGGTATATGTAGCTCTCTTGTTAGTAGATCAGCTGTTTAAACTGGTTTGGTTTGATTTGGTTTTTTGTGTTTGTGGTTTTAGTGTGAGTGACAGAGGAGTCAAATAATGAAATAGTCTAAAGTGTCAGGTAATACTGTAAAATGTGGGAGTTCTGAAGTGGGGTGGCCTATTTCCTTGCACCTGTACAGCTGGACAGCTATATACTGATGTATATTGCATCTATGTACTTATACCTGTCTTTGTATGGATAGATTGCTCCATACTGTGTTTCTAAGTTTAAGCAAAACTTTAAAACATTTGTCTTGGTGTCACTTTCTTACTGTTTTCAAATCTTGTCTTGAGAACCTGCATAAATTCTTTATTAGGGACTTTTTATATGGTGTTATACTCTTAACACTAAGTTAGCTATTAAGCTAACTAATATGTGTTCTCACTTCTAACCTGGAAACAAATCCATTACAAGTTTCTTCTATGCTGATTTTCTGTGTTTGAAATGAAGCTATAAAAATGAGTTTACTTATGCCTTGATGTAAATACTTAAATTCAAACTGATTGTTTATATTCAGACATCAAAGTATGAAATGCCAATAAATTAAAACACTGCTTTAGTTCACTGTAACAGAATACATGCAGGAAGTAAACAAAGTACATTCCTGTGATATGGTTGTGTTTAATACAGTTTTAAAATTTTTAGCCCTTGTTGCCAAGTTTTGTTGCCGTCATAGCTGTGGTGTGGTTGGAAAGGCCAAACCAGAAATGAGCAGATCTAACTGTAAGCTACTTTGCATGTTGTCAATTGACTATAAATTGCAGCAGTTATTGGCTCTAGCTACATAATCCAGGTAAGAGACTTGTGTATTGCTGTATCTAGCAAACAGATCTTCATTGAATATCAAAGTTTTTGTAAATCACTTCTGCTAGCTATTCAGTAACAGTGCTGCTTTAGTTTTTCAGTGAATCATGTTCAATGTGATCTCTTATTAAATAAGGTGTAAGAAAATGGGATATTAACTTCTCTTTTGAATGTCATTCAGATATTTTCAGGTATTATCCATCAGTCTTAAAATAGCACGTCTTGTTTCCTTGGATTTTACTTTCATCTGAAGACTGGTGAGTGTCTAGTCTAGACAATAAATGATCCTAAGACTTCTTGCAGGTAATAAGGCAGAAAAGAACTGTTTAATGTTGTTATGCAGCTGAAGTGTCAGTACTAAGCAACAAATACTGCAAGTATCTCTTTTTGAGGGGCTATGTTGGCTTTGGTTTCTTGTTCTATATGATATTTTGCTATAAAGTTGGGGGTTGTGTTGCTATGTAACAGGCACTTTTCCTAAGACTGTTTTTAAGTTGTTAGAAGCAGAAAGTTTTTAGACAGTAACCTGACCTGTGTAATTAGAAAATGGAAAGATGACTGTCCAGTATTTTCATTTTATAATGAGTATATATTCACCTCTGATTTTCTGCATGTGTATTAATGTAAAATGTGTGGTTGGTTGTGCCTACCTACAGACATACCTGTTTAAGATGCATGTGACTTTCTCTTTTGCCTAATTGCATACTGTAAATGAATTCTTAACTCATAGAATTTCTGTTGTGAGATCTATGTGCATTAGAAAAAGAGACAAAGCTGAGGCATTTTGATAGAATGTGTTGTGAGGATAGACTCATACTGAGTAAAAATTCTCTTTGTTTTAAACATGGTTGGTATGAAGTCATTAGAAAATGTTAAAATATCCCCATATCCTGTGAAGGATTAAGGGGATCCCATTTATGTTCTGGAACTGAGGTTGGAACATTTGAAGCTTCACAAGGTTTTTGTGAGAATGGAGTGTAGTTTCCATTTTAGGGGGTGTAGCATAACCTAAGTGTTTAGGACAGCAATGTGTAGATGTGGAAGTGGGTGGTGAGTAAGAGCATTTTTTGATAGATGCTGTGTAGGCAAGTATTGCTTGCAGTATGTGAGGATGGACCACAGAAATTCTTTAAAAATCAGCTAGGTATTAAAAATGTATTTTTAGGTAGCTACCAAGTAGCAATCATTACTTATGCTGATAGTCAGCTGTTGGAATAATGATATTGGGAGGGCACTACAACGTAGCTTCCTGTAAGACTGCAAGTTTATATTTCTAATAAATATATAAGGGTGATTTGAGTAGTTAAGCTTGCTGTAATGCAATGTAGTGCATGGTTTTAGTAGGCCAGTCTGAGTTACAGGTTCCTAGCAGTGCCCAAATGACTTCATAACTGGAAATATTATTAGGATGTGCATTTTTCTTTTAATAAATTACTTCATAATCCTTTATCAGTGAGATTGTATTTGGCATTTCCTATCTGTTTAATCTGCAGGTGAGCGCAGAAGAAGCATGAGGACCTAAGGGGATGTTAGGTTTAGCAGAAATTCATCTCTAAACTTTTTGTAAACTTTTTTGTGGAATGGATGTAATACCTGACAAACATAGAATTAAGACTGAGATCCATTCCCTGCACAGGTTTTCCATCTATCAAGATAATACTGTGAATGAAACATCAAATGAAGAGAGAAGAAAGAATTCTTTTTGAAGGCATTTTGTTATGGATAGGGGGTCTGTCACTGGAATTGTAAATTTCTTCAAGGAGGACAAAGGGTTTGAGAGAATGCCTCAGATATTGGCCTGCTTTGTTTATTGTCTGTAGAGATTAAAGTTTTGGTAGATTTTGAGACCCTAAGCCCATGTGGAATACATAAAAGTAGATTCTCTTTATAGCTGAGATGGGAGTGTTTGCTGTTTCCTTTAGGAAGCAGTGGTGCCTTTATTTTCATCTATTGTGAATTATTTTAATCAGGGATTAAAATAATTACTTGCACTTTTTTGTGTTTTCAAATGGGATGTTGTCTGCTCTATGTAAGTCTTCCAACACCACTCTGAAGTGTCACAAATGCATTAAAAGTCTCTACTGGAAAATGCCATTAATGCCAAATGTTAAGTCCAGGTGAGGTTTTTCTTGCTGCTTGGTATGAGTTGTTTAAACTGTTACGTAATTGTGCACTTCCAGGTTAAATGCAGAACCTGACCGATGGCAAAAGCTACTATAACCTCATGGACAAGCTGTCTGTCTGTTCTGAGACTCAGCGCATACAGCTGGCTAGGTCTTTCTATGCTGAACCAGTGCTCGCATTTCACATGTACCCAGAAACACCAAGCCAGGTCACTTGTTCTGAAGATTTGTCATTCCTTCCTTTCATGTCTGAGCATCTCATCATGGAGAATTTCTACAGTGAGCCCTGTGCCTTTTCCTACCAAATGCCCCATTCTGATCACCGCAGAAGTGAGTACTCCTATGGGACAGCATTCATCAGAAAGAGGAATGAGAGGGAAAGGCAGAGGGTTAAATGTGTCAATGAAGGCTATGCTAAACTGAGGCATCACCTGCCCAAGGAATACTTGGAGAAACGACTCAGCAAAGTAGAGACACTCCGTGCTGCTATAAAATACATTAGCTACCTGCAGTCCATTCTGTACAGTGATTCTGTGGTGGCAGAAAAAAGTGCCCTGGAGCCAAGCACCTGTAGTAATTAACAAACAAAGCCAGATTTCGAAGACTATCTGAACCATTTTAAACCAAGCAAAAGGTATCCTGTCTGGGAACCTACTGTGTGATTAATGATACGCATTTTCCTGGCGCATCTTAGAAGCAGATCATAGTGCGAGTCAGGATAGGCCTGCACAAAAGAATTTTAATTATGCAGAAGGTAACTACACTTAGATATGAAAAAGACAGCTGAAGAAATCTGATCTGAATGGCCTAAGTTAGTTAATGTATGGAAATCACAAGGCATTTATAAAGTTGTCACCAAACCAAACATGTAATAACCCGTACATGTGAAGTGACTCTGTGTCATCTCATCACAACCTGCGTGCTTGAAAATAAAATCATTCTGCTGATGGGGCTGAGATTCCTCTTGTTTTCTGTAATGTGACTGGTTTACTCTCACAGGTACTGCCTTAAAAAATGTTTGGCCTAATTGCCAATGAACATAGAAAGAGCGTAATTAATGTTGTGCAAATGATGTTCTTTTCTTATTAATGAATGCTTTAATTCCATTAAGAGCTGTTGATTTAGTCTAGTTTCTATTGAAAATTGGATATTTCTTCAGCTCTTGGTGCCCTTAAAGATTACTAGGACTACTCACACAACACACAGTGTAAGGAGAATTGGCAAGGGAGAATTGCCTTGGACAGGGTGGGTATGGGGAATAATCCTGCAACAGAAAATTAAACAGATAATGGTTGAAGTCTGGGGTGGTCTTCCCTGGCCAGCCAGTCTCTCCCTGTACTACTGACGGTTTCTGCTAAGTGGTATGGAATAGATTTGTGTGAAGAGAGTTTAGCTCTTCTGGCAAAGTGCTCTTAACATTTGCTGTATTTTGCTATTGATCCTCTGCTGACGGCACGGGAGCAACTAGGCTGTGGGTGCAGCAGAATGTAGAGAAAATGGTTACAGGCTTCCTAAGTGCAGTATCCTTGTCCCTAATTGCAGTCACCCCCTCTGTTATCTTGTTTTTATAGCAAAAATGAAATCAAGTATTCCTTCCCTCCCATCCCCCCGCCTTCCCCCCAAAAAAACCCCAAAACCAAAACAAAACAAAAAACCCAAACCCTAAAACTTAACATTTATTAAGGGAAAATGAAGATTAGGGATCACAGCAGAGATTAAGAGGCAGATTTCTGCATTGTATTCTGGTATGGTTTTGATATGCACTTTGTAGAAAGTATAGAATTCATTAATCCTTCCCCTTTATTGCACAAAGGAGAAGTTTGTCAAGCAGTCTGACCTCGGATTGTCTCAGCTTTAACCTTTCTGTCTGCATTTCAAACCGATTTATTTGCCACACCCCATGGTGGTAGGCTGCTTTTTCCTAAATCTGAGCTATAGCTTCATATGGTGCTGTTATTTGCCCTGCAATAGTTGGCAGAAAGCCTGGAGGACATTGCACCCTCTTATAATCCCTTCCCTGCCCCAGCAGTCTTTCAGTGCAATATTGAGATCAATGGGAAATTGAAAATGGTGCAGACAACGGCAGTCATGTTCCACTGGTTTGTAAAGGATAAGGTCAAGATGTTCAATCCCTGTAGTTATAACTGTGGCAACCTCCATAGCAACTAGGAAACACAGGCAGCAAACTGCTTCCTGCATCCAACTGGCAAAAGGCAAGACTTTTGCATTGGGACTAAATCCAAATCAACCAGACTTAGTGTTATCAATAGCTGGTAAGTTTGAAATACTGCTGTGCTAAAGTACTTGTAATTACCCAGGAAAAAAAAAACCCTCATAAAGTGTTGCAAAACTGCCTTTGTCAGTGCCCTATTTTATACAGAAATAGGGGACCTGCTCTCAGCAGTAGCAGTGCTGAAAGTGTTTAAAATGTGCTTTAAGTGGAATTGATACTTGCATTTCCTTGCACAGTATTACTGATTCCATTTTGGTTTATAATGGGGGAAGTTAGTGTATTTGTGAAATGAGTGAATATATTGTGTTGATTTGTTGACTTAAAAATGCATTTTGTAGCAGTTAATCCACTCTTCTTGCTGGGCTGAGTGTGCTAGTTTTATGAAATTAGGTATATCTGGAAGTCCTCATACAAAGAGCTCACAGATCATCTCTTGCATAAGAGGCAGAATAATATCTAAATGTAAGAGTGCTTAACCTGTGCTTTGTGAGGTAAATCAGGCACTTAAAGTTTAAGTTGTGTAATTTTCATGCAAGTTTTACCCCAAGCAAAGCACTTCTAAAGTGTATTAAAAAAAAAATAAAATGGAAGCTTGTCTGTCTACTACATCTTGTCAGATTACCAGAGATACTGTCATGTCAGTCTTACTGTGACAGCCTCTGAACAGTTACCACTTGTCAAATCTGAGCATCCCATTCTCTCTCATGGCAGGCCATAATCCTACTGTTATAAAATGTGACAGGACAGCTGAAAGATCAAAATATTTCCTGTTAATACATCACTATAAATAAAACAAATAACAGGCAACTGTAATCTAGCATCATGTTCAAAACCTGTTGTGTGCACTCAGCTTGACAGCATCAGCTGTAGTTTCTGCCTCAGCTTGTAAAATAGGGAAGGTTTGACTGGGACAAGAAAGCTTTGGAGGAGAGTGTAGGTGTAGGAGACCTGGATATTAAAGACAGAAACAAAAGTAGGAGGGAGCTAAAGGCTATTGCTTTCTGGAGGGTTTCACAGCATTTCTTGTTTTCTTGGGTGTTTCTGTCCCTCTACCGGGTTAGGATTTGGGTGCTTGAAGTTCCCTGAAGTCAGTAATATGGGTTCATCTGACCAAGCGCCAGTCTGGATACTTTGAATTGTTTGTTTTTGTTTGAAAATAATCCATTACTAAAAGCCACTGGGTTCTTGAGGTACATCAGAAAGCATCTGCTTGTGTTGTAAAATGAATAAAACCCTAACTATTCTATGAGACTATGGTTGTCTCTTTATTACCAACAGATCAGGACTGAGCCCTGCAGGCACCTGCTTTCACAAGAATGGCTGCTTTGGAAACGTTCCTGCCTATGGGTCGCAGGTACTGCAGTGCGATGCCAGTTCTGGACAAGTTCTCGTGCTCCAGAGTCATGCCTACTGTCAGTCCCTGCTGCAGGAGCTCTGCTGTAGTGCATCCCGCCTGGATCACTGAGCCCCGAGCCCCCCAGAGGTAAAATAAAGTTCTTGTTGGAATCTGTGATTTGTTCTTTTTCATGATATTTAATAGTATAGAACAGGCTGGTGTGTCAGATGAATAAATTAGCAACTCGAATGTCATTTGAGCTTTCCCTCCCCTGCACTGGCAGTGGTTTAGATGTTATTAACTACAGTGATTTGCTGCCCTGGAGATTATGAAAAGCAAAGCCTGAGAAAGCCTCCTCTCAAAGAAACATTTCTTTAATATTATTTGGATAAATAGAAGCATCTTGTATCAGCAGCCGTCTTTTGTGAAATGTTTCTAATGCTTTGTGACAGGGGATTAGTTTTCCTGTTTTGGACTTAAACCTGTCATCAACCAGAAGCTTCGTTGTTTACTTTTCTACTTTTCTGTTGTTCCCCAAATGCCCCAGTGTGAACCATCAGTTGCTGTGCTCTTGAGTGCCTCTACTCTGTGCTCTGTGCTGGAGATGGCTCCTTTCTCCTAATCTTAGGGGTTGCATTGGCTGCCATGTAAAGAGCAAATGGGCTAGTGCAGCTTACTTCCCCTGAACTCCAAATCAAAGAAATCTGGGTGAAAAGCACTGATGGGTTTTTTCCCAAGAGAAGGAATTGTCCCAGAACAAACAAGTTTTCTGTTTCTTCCCACACGCTTTGGCCTGTGGGAGTGCTACAGAAGGAGGTGGAGTGTTACAGTTCTTAAATCTTGCAAAATTTTCCTTTTTTTCCTAAAAAAGCTGCTTTTCCCAGTGCTGACCCATTTTCTTTTCTTCAAGATGCCAGTGGATTACCCACAGCCCCCCCTCCCCTGACACAGCATGGAAGAGGCTGAGTGCATCAGGGAGGTCAGTGGGCTTAGACAGCAACATCCCTGTGTTGGTGAGAGGGGAACAAGATGGATTTTACTACCATGGCACAGTTAAAGAGGAGGTAGAAGTGAGTGATGGTTGCTGTGCAGTAGTCGTGGGTATGTGTAATAGGGTGTCCAGTCCAGCAGTCCTCATGTACCACTTGAGTTTTGTGTATCACTATTGATTTCACCTGGTGTGTGAATTAGAGAGCAAATCACCAGAACAGCTGATGCTCATGGTTGTGCTGATTCATAAAGCTTCCAATCTGCCTGATTCCCAAATGTCTTCACCTCCTGCTGCCTGGCTCTTGCATACAACACCACCTCGGGCACCAATAAACCAATAGTGATCAGGACCTTGCTCTTCTCAGCCTCCTTTACTCAGACCATTTCTAGGAGTCAGCAGGTGTGTTTCAGGGATCCTTATCTTGTACAGAAGATCAGTGCCCCCTAAACTCCTGGTTCCTGGAGAGAGCAGTGGTGTGCACCTTGCAAGAGCAGCCCCCCCGCCAAGCTCAGACAGTGTGAGTGCTGTTGTGAGCAGTGTACCACCCACTGTTGTGTGTAGACACATAACCATCAATAGCACAGGAAAATCATTAGTGTTTTATGTACACACTTGCAGCTTGAGTCGGCTACAGACCAATGGCTGGGTGTCTTTTCAGAAATGTTAGTGAAAGCTTTAATTCATTAGTTTGTTAGCACTTCAAACTTGAACAGAAAAAAGAGCCTATTCTTCCTCAAGAACAGGGAAGTACATTGTTTCGTTGTTGATGGAAAGCCTCTTGACAGGCATTAATTTAGAAGAAAATTAAAATTCCCAACCACCCCCAAGAGACAGAGTTAGTGTTATATGTAATGAGGAAAGGCAAGACTAAAGGTCAGGTCTGAACGGCTTCACTGTCCCTTGTTGCCTGGAGCAGACGGCATGGTTTGAGAAACCCTGTTGCACTCTACCTATAGCTTTTTCTCTTGGGGAAGAAAATACAGCCTGCTTTCTGGTGAGCCTCACAGGGGTTTTCTGCCTGTCTCAGTGCTTGACTAACCTCAAACTATTTAGTCACTGTTAGGGCTTGTTTTGACCTAGCCATGTAGCCACCAAATGTCCTCCTAGCCACCAAATGTCCTCTTGGTGAAGGTTACATGACCTGACACGTTATGGACTGTTCTTCAGAGAAGCTATTATTTTGTTCCTGGTAACAGAATGAAAGAGGCATGTTCCTGGTAGAGTTTGCCAAACCACTCGTGTCACATGGAAGGCATCCAGTGTGTGTACAAAAAACAGCAAAGGATGACATCCTAGAATACGTGAACAGGATGAAGCACTCCTTACTCCCTGGAGACAAAGTGCTGGCACCCTGGGAGCCAAATATGGCCAGGTATGGCCCTGGAACTGTCCTCACAGGCATTGAGACACGAGACCCCTTACGAGGTAAGAAAGTTGCTGCCCTCTTCATCCTTGCCTTGCTCTGGACCATAAATGAGGCTGTCAGGATAAACTATTGTCACTGTGCTACTGCCAGAGAAAAATTAGTGCACAGACTACAGTTTAGTTCCACTTAGTTTGCAGAAGCTAATGGGATTTGCCAATGGATATCTGCGTAACCTCACCAGTCTGACCCTAAGGAAGTTGTGACCCATAAAAGTGTCATCTTCATTGTCTGTGCTATTTCCTGTCTGCTTGGACAAGGCTGTGTCTGCCATATGAAGGTCAGTGGCCTTTCCTTGAAGCTTACAAGTGAGACAGCTCTCAGGAAGCACCTATCTGCTTGAGTGCTCACATTTGTACTGAATGGTACATCTGGGGTGATTTTACCACCCAAATGTAGGAGATTTTAACAACTCATTGATTTTTCCCGTATCTGAAAGTCAAGCTGCACTGACTTACCAAAATACTATTCTTGGAGCATTACTGCTAACTTTGGCAGTAACAACAAAAGTTACTCAGTCAATATTTTCTTGTTCAGATGATGGCAAATTGGAAGGAAAGATACTGCCAGACTTCTTGTTGCATCAACAGTCCAGCAGTCCTCACGTACTGCTTGAGTTTTGTGTATCAGTATTGATTTCAGCTGGTGCCTGCTACCATGATTTTATGGTGAAGTGTTAAAGAGAGGTAGTTGATCCTACTGCTTGACAGGAGTAGAAAGTGCATAAGGCTGCAAAGCCTGATCTGTGTATGGGCACTACCCAGACAGGATGCCCGCTTATGGCTGCTTCCCTTTTCTCTCAACAGCCTCAGAAGATGAAGGAATTATGGTCCACTTCTGGAATGACAAGAAAGTCAAGCTCCCGCGAGGTGTGGCTCTCTGGATCCCTCCTAGCTTGTGGGAAAGGATTGTAGAGATGATCCATATCCCCTTCACCAGCAGGGTGAAGCCCAGAGAAATTCCAGACACTAACTGTTGTGTTTGTTCCTACAGTCCTAAAGCAGCCCTGATTCCCATTTGTGCTGTACATAACCTTGCCAAGCACTGCTTGCTCTGCTCACCCTGCTGGCTGTGTTTCCACTTTCACTGTGGCTGTAGAAGCTGTTCATCAGCATATGTAAGCATCTGCTGCTGTCACCCCCATGTCAGTGCCTGGTGGCCTCTTCCATCCAGGCATCTGGTATTTCAAAGTGAAACAGAAGAGGTAGAGTCCAGCAGTCAGCCCCCTCCGAGCCCTCTAGAAACAGAAAGCCCCAAACCAGAAGCAGCAGCAGCTGTGGCACTATTTTCTCCCTCTTCTGATTCAAAGTGGGACCTGGAGCCATTCACCACTCAGAACACTGTGGTGGACAGTGCTGTTAACACAGGCTCTGGCTGTCTTGAGAAGCCCAGGCTAAAGGATTCTGCAAGACCCAAGTGGAAATACTGGGAAAGAAGCCACCACAAGTCCCATCCCAGTAACTCAGGTACCTTTTGACACCCCCACAGGCAAGCAGCAGTCAGAGGGGAAAAAAACCCAAAATGTGTTCTGGTCTTCTGAGCAGTTACTTAGTCTTTAGCTTATTGGTATAAATGCTGTAAATTTAGCAGCCTCTAACACAATAATTCCACCTCCTCAATATTTCTGCTGCTTCATCTTACATGCTAGCTCTCCTTTTAGCATATAATCCAATGGAAAACTACCAGAACATGAATTTCAGTTAGAAGCATAGATATCCCTCTCTGAGTTTGTTCCCCTTCATTTCCCTACACTTTGTATGATCCTAACATCTTCATTAACCTTTGCTAGTTCATACAGAATAACCTGAAATAATTCATTTTAAGCTTAAAGTGCATTTCCCTCTCTTTTGAAATTAATGTTTCTCAATTTCTGTTCTGGTTTCATTCTCAGATACAGTTTTATTTCTTCCCAGGACTTGTCAGTTGCAGCAGCACATGTGCAAAGGGCAAGCTGGAACCCAAAGACATCTCTACTGGGGACACGTTCAGTGTTGCGTCTGCTTACCATAGTGGAATGCTTGAAGCCATAGAGCAATATCCCAGAGGGCAAGTCACAATGAAAGAAATCTTAAGAGACCAAGACTTCAAGCTGTCGATGGGGGTAAGGTAATCAGTATTAATACTATGTTTATGTAAACACATGGTTTGTGTGAATGGAAGAAATATTCTTGTTAATGGTCTGAAAGCTGGTTTTTAACTGCTTAAGGCCATCTGCCAGTTTTGTGGTAAGGGTGACACTTCTCCACTAATGGAAACAAAATGAAGGTCCCAAAACCCTACAGAAGGGCTGAAGCCTCCTTGGTAAACTGCAAAAGATTATGTTGGTAACCCTGTGGGCATTCAGTAATGCAGATTTCCATTCAGAAACCTGCCAAATGCCAATTGACATCATTTCAATGGAGTCCTGTGGAAGTAGGGATCTACATAAGTGGCCTTGGGAATGGACAGATATGAGTGTCAGCAGCAATAAAACACAAGAAAAGATTCAATATGGAAAGGTACTGGGCTCTGCCAGTCAGACTCTGATAGTCACAATCTCTATCTCTGAAAGATAAAACCAGGTGTTTTAGTTAGCAGCCTTTATTGAATATCTTCTCTTACTGCCTCACAAGAAGCAAGCAGTTTAAACAGCAGATCCCTACCATGAAGCTAGGGGATGCAGAGAAACCAAGCTATGTAATGCCAGGAACAAAGACAACCACCAGAGTTTTAGGCCTAGTTGCTGTTTGCCATGGTCCCCTCCTGCTTTAGAAAATTGGGGAAAAACAACCTAAACCAGAATGAATGCCAAAGAAAGCAAGCACAGAAAAGGGGAACAAAAAAGCTTGCCGGAAGAAGGGGAAGACAAAAGAGAAGTATAGGATGTACAGGAACACTTCTCTGCACAAGAGCAACAGGAGTACCATTAATAAATTATATATTTAAAAAAATCAAGTATTAGCTTCTCTGTAGCTTCATGATCACTACTGTGAGCTTACTGCAGAGTAAAGCATGCTAAACTTGCATGTTTTTCTGTAGAAGATTAATGTGTTAATGATGTGTTAGTGAGCAGAGAATGTACAGGAATACATCTTGTGTTCTCACAATTACATGCATTAATTTTAAGCAGTTGCCTATGGACTTATTAACTGTATGGTTCTACTTTACTATTTCAATAATCATAGTTTCAAGCCTTTGTAATTGATTCCCTGAGAATTCTTAGGCCAGTATGGAGCTGCAGTGCACAAAAGTGACATGCTTTGCCTCTTGGTAAAACTAAAAGAAACGAGTGGTTTTATTCTAGCCCCGGATAGGCTGCATGAATCACAGCGGTGGGCTCAATGCGGTAATACAGAGTATGACGCACTTTTATTCCTGTAAAATAGCCCTTGGTGTTTTTAAACTCAGAAGACACATTGCTACTCTTTGAGATAGCTGAAGCAGTTTTAACGTATAATACAGACTGCATCAGAAGTAACTCACAGAAAGAAGTGAAGCTAGACAGCAGGCTTCCCAGAGGTGTTCTCTGTGGGGTTACTGTCCTCCCGCTCTAGTCACCCAAAATCCTCCTAACTTCTAAAGGAGCAAAGTTTTTGATCAAAGCCTAGCACCTTCTGAAAATCCTTTGGTCTCTTCTGTGTTTCAGCAGCAGTCTGTACTAGCACAGAAATGATAGCATTATTAAAGCTACATGAGGTGGAGGTATCTATCTTACAGCTACAAAGACACTGATGCTTTTATTTGTTTTTAGACTAGACTTCCAGGGGATTTGTTTTCTGTCCTCCAGGGAGACGGTTTTGTGGCATCAGAAAAACAAAGATATAAAACAGCAAGAAAGAAAATAGAGTTGGATGATAAACATAAAGCAACTTACATACAAGATGACAAACTTGACGATACAGACCATGTCAGAAGGGAACAGACAGAAAAATCAGTAAAGAGCTCACTTGCAACAGAACAGAGAGACATGATCAACCAGAATTCAATAAAAGTACAACTGATGAAGCTCGAGAGCTGAAATTTCCGGTAAACTGCTCATTCTACTGTAATTTCAGCATTCTCATTCCTTACTCCAAGGTACTGAATGAAATTCATAATTATTTGGACTTGACTTTACAATTCTGAAGGGATCAGGTAAACTGATATGAGCACTGAGACCCTGAACAGATCCACAGCAAGGGTCTAATAAACCTCCAATTTGTCTACAGTTCTCTGGAGTCAGCCAGAGGAATTCAGCATAGTGATTTCTTCTTGTAGAAAGACAGAAGAAATGAAGAAACAACACAAGCTGACAGCTGAAAATATTTTTTTCCATATTAAAGCACAAAAGAAAGTAGCCAGAGGGTAAAGGACCTGCTACTGTAGATACAAACAACAAAATGCTTAGAGATCTAGAATTCAAGTCGGTGAATTTTATATTCCCATGAAAATTAATTGAAACCTGAATACCGTCAGCTACAAAAAGATTACAGATATATATAGATCATGTCACTAATTCTGATTGTGAAATCTGATCCTTCAGAAGAGTTAAGCATCCAGGGAGTCTTGTTAGTGTGAGACTCCTCATGTTTAAAGTGTATGAACTTGACCATAAGCTGCAGCATGCAGTGGCTCAGCATTACCTATACTGAACACCTGACACATACTCAAGCACCTTCCTGAGTTGGGGGGGTCCTAGATAGTGAATCTCATTTGCATTTTATTTCTTCATCAGAATAATAAAATTACAGATTGGAGAGATGCATTGTGAGCCAGCTGCTCTAAAATCAGCACCAGCTCACAGAAGCTGATGCACATCCATATTCATACCACAGGGATTATCCTTTCTGTGGTCAGAAATATGACATAGACATTCTGCCTGAGGATAATATTAAAGAAGCTGTCATCATAAAGACTAAATAATGTATTTTATTCCACTGATTGTATCTTTAATTGTTTAAAACATAAGAACCCAGAATTACAAGTCACATAATTATATTTAAGGCACACAATATACAAATATTTATAAAATCAGTGTACAAAGTGGGCTGTGTATGATTGCATTAAGTAGAAAACAAATATACAGGTCATAAAAATGGAGTCACAAAGATGAGGATACCATTAAAGTGCTAACAAGAAAAATATATTCATAGTTCATTACATGCATTAAAACAGCCTCATATTTTATTGCTGTGATTGCAAAGAAACAACAAACATCATAAAACAAAAGTTAGATCAACACTTTGTCCTGCATGGACATCCACCATATGGGTTTGTTGCACCATGTCTTCTGAGGTTGCTGTGACAGAATAGAAGCCAGGGGAAACTTCAATGTAGATGTCTTCAGAACCTTGTCTGGCCTTTGAAGGCAGGGAGGAAATATGTTTCATTACTGTTTAGTCATCTAAGGTTTCCTACAAAAATACACATTTTTATTTTGGGTAAAAAAAGTTACATTTCTGCTGCTATGTAAATATACTAAGATTTTTCAGAATATAAATTTTTTTGTCAATACAGAAATTGGCAAGTACCATGTATAAAGTATTTCATCTAATGTTTCAGTCAGTAGAAATAAGCAACATGCTGTAATCTCTGCCCACAAAACTGATAGTTGCCAGCCTAAATGGTTTTGTACATAAACCTGGAACATAATCCCTACAAGGGTGCTCCCACTAATGTGTACAGTGGTATGGACTCCATGTTTCTCATCTTTTGTGGCTTAGAAGTTCCTGAAATTGATTTGGTGCAGTGTTAGGCTTTGAAAAATAAAGTTTTCCTCTCCTTGAGGAACAGGGGTCTTCAGAGGGACTATATGAGGGCCAACCGTAACCGCTAAGCAATTGCTGTGTGCCTTTCCTCAGCACAGGGAATGTGTCAGGAGCACAGACAGGTGAGATTGGAGAACTGTTGGATTACTTCTGCTGATGCAATTCACAAGAGCCTAAAGATTAATCATGGTGTTTGACATTCTGTACCAGTCCAAGGTCTTAACTGGTAACGTGCCAGAATGCCACAATCTGGTTTATAATTATTTGTGAGAGTCTCTGTATGCCCATTTTATTGCCCATCTACAGGATTGTGAGTCCACCACTGGTCAATATCCTGTGCCATCGCAAAGTTCCCTCACCTGATCACAAATTTTAACCAGCTTGATGCAAACTAATAAAAAAAAGCTATAGCTCAATTTAAAAACAAAGTATTGTATGAACTTACACACTGCTGGCAAGCTTGAGCTTGACTGGGTGGTACAGAGGCTTCAGCCCTCTGCAAAAAAAAAGGTACTGTTTTCTAATGATAAAACATAAAAGGCAAATTCAATCCCTGAGAGAGGGGATGCTTCATGTCCATGAAATTTTCCTCTCCACAAAAGGACTGATATGACACTGGCTGATGCCACCTAAAGTTATTCTGCCTTCCCCCCACCCCTACCAGAAGTTTCAGATCAGTCCAAGTTTTCATAAGCCCTAATGTCAAACTGTATACATTAGTGTAAACAAATGTCAAATGTATTAGATGGACAACAATTGTCCCACGACAAGGGAAGGAATAACCTTTAATCAAAACCCAAAACACTTACTTACCTTTTCTTCACAGGACTCCAGCTCTCTTCTCCCTGCTTGCCTGGCATGGTATCTACAGATGTGTTTGATTTCATGCTCTTTGCATGTACAGGTTGCCATAGAGCTATAATACTTCTGGACAACAACAGAAACAGAAAATAAGTGGAGAAGCATCAAAGCCATGCTCACAACTACTGCAGATTTACAAATGAAAATGGAACTGCACAGCTACTGACTTTATGTATTAATTGGATAGTTTGTTGTCCTGGGTTCAGCAGTTGCAGTCAGTTTTTCTTCTCTTTAGTAGCTGGTGTTTTGACTTAACCTGGGAACAAGGCTGATNTATGTATTAATTGGATAGTTTGTTGTCCTGGGTTCAGCAGTTGCAGTCAGTTTTTCTTCTCTTTAGTAGCTGGTGTTTTGACTTAACCCGGGAACAAGGCTGATAAGGCCGATGTTTTTGGTTGTTGCTGAGCGATGTTTGCCCTGACCAAGGACTTTGTGAGCCTCATGCTCTGCCAGGGAGGAGGGGAGGCCGGGAGGAAGCAGAGACAGGACCCAAACTGACCAAAGAGGTATTCCATATCATAGCACGTCATGCCCAGGATGTAACTGGGAGTTATCCGGGAGGGTGAGTTCTCTCGGGGTGGTTGGAAGAGGTGGTCGGTCAGCACTCGGTTGGGTTGGGGTGTTGTGAGTTTTCTGTCAGTGGTTGGTGAGATGCTGTATTCTTTTCCCTTGTTATTTCCTTTATCATTATTATTATCAGTGGTAGCAGTAGTGATTTGTGTTATACCTTAGTTACTAAACTGTTCTTATCTCAACCTGTGGGAGTTGCATTCTATTGATTCTCCCCCCATCACTCTGGAAGCAGGGGAGGGCAAGAAAGGGGGGTTGAGTGAGTGAACGAGCTGTGTGGCTGGGTTTAAACCACGACATTTGTCCTCATATGAGGATGAAAATAATGCCTGGATGTCTGCAGGACATCTGCCTTCTGGTACAAAACTGTCAGCTTTGATTTTGAATGCCTGTCTCCCAGCACAATATATGGGGACTCTCTGAAACCTCAGAACTGAATAAAATATAAATAAAATATCAGAAGGAATGTTCAAAAACATCTACCTTATCAGGCCTTTCAAGAAAAGTTCTGGTGGAAGAAGGCACAGTTTATGAATCTTATACTATGTATATGCAAGCTAGGTGCCCTGCATAGGTGCCTAGTCACTGAAGACTCTTCCACAGGGCACATGCAGGAGCAGTATTCTAGAAGAAAACTAAGTTGATACTGAAACAATGCATTGGTAAAAAAGCTAGTGTCTTCAAGGCATACCATACCAGTAGCATAGTGGCTTTGAGAGCTGTATTTAAGTCCACAGCAGCCCTTTTCTGGCTCCACAGTAAAGGTACTTGAATTTTACCCACTGCAAATTAAATCACAGAATCATAGACTAGTAAGGGTTGGAAAGGACCTTAAGATCATCTAGTTCCAACCCCCCTGTCATAAGCAGGGACACCTCACACTAAACCATGTCACGTAAGGCTCTATCCAACCTGGACTTGAATACTGCCAGCTATGGAGCATTCACAACCTCCCTGGGAAACCCATTCCAGTGCCTCACTGGAATGAAGCACAGGAAATAGATCTAAGTACAGCTCTGCTGCCATCTGTTGCTACCAGATATCTCACAGGGTTACTTTTTTGATCACAGGCACCAAAGAGTTCAAAAATATCTATTTTATTTCACTTATATTTTTATTGTCTGTCGATACTAAATTTAACAAAAATAAGGCAAATAGCAATTGTTATTTCCAAATCCACTCTTTGATGTTACTCATACATCAACAGGTGTGGTTGCTTGTATTGTGATTTTCTGTGGAGCTGTGTCCCAAAACGCATCAATACTCTGACGTATTGCATAATGCTTCACAGAGAATTTCCTTATCACAGGAAGTGATAAAGATTCCTTTGGATTCTTTTACATGATGTCACAGAACAAAGAAATTAATTCAAACTTTTGGTCAGAAGCGTGGGTAAACTTTGTTCCCTTAGTAACTCTCAAGCAACTCATCTTAAATTATAAATTTAATCGTTTGCATTTAAGTGCTTAAATGGTTATATTCAGCTGTGGATTTTTATTTGCACTTTGTAAACTTTACCCATGAACTTGTGGATCTGAGAATTCCCTTCTCCTCCCCCCTTTATAGCTTTTCTTTACTGAAGATGACTGAAGCAGTATTGCCTTGATGCATAGATACGAAAGTCATCCACTGCTTATTCAGCTCTCATACTTTTAAAAGGGCATAGGATAAGTCTCTATACACTTATATTTTTGTTTCATTTTTTGTGAAACTATTCTGCCCCAATAGTATTAGGATTAACTGGTTACTGTGTACATAGTGCTTCAAAATTATAAAGGAGCTGCTTAAGAGCTAATCGTCTCTGTTTAATTTAATTGAAAGCTTAGCCTCTGTTATTAACTGCAGACAATGAGATCTCTGCTGCATTATGATAACGGATTCTGAAGGGTATAGACAATGATGACAGAGTCTTCAGTTGCAGGGCTGCATTCACAATGACAAGCTGGCAGAGACAGGCTCCCAGTCTGTCTGCCCGGAAGAGTTATGACATCTGGCAGGCAGAACCAACATGAAAGCAGTGGAGCTGTGCATCTGCATGCCATACCTCTCTTGTTTCTACTGTGATAAGTTTCTACTTCCTACAAAAATACAGGGCTGCTCAGAAAGGAGCCTGCACTCATTATCCAATAGCAACATCCCAGCCTGAGTTTGCTTAAACAAAATGGGGGAGGTTAAAGGTAAGTTTAGAGCAAATGTGTGACACGAAGCAATGTCTTTGCTCAGGATTCAAACTCTCCCTTACTTCTCCCACCCAGAATGCACTGACTCTATTAGCCAGCATGAATAGTTCACACTGGTGTGATGAAAGCAAAGGGTTACCCTGTGGTTATGCCACTCCACAGCAGCAGGTGCAGAGGCCCCTGGCAGCACTGCAAACAGCTCTGTACACTGTGACACAACCCTGCAATGGCAGACACAATGTAACCTGTGATGTCTCTTTAACCTTATTACCTTTCCACCAGGAAGTACAGAAATGCTCTGCTACAACCAACCAGCCTACTGGTAATACGGAAAATGGCGACCATGGTGTTTTATTAACTAAGATGGCACCAGTCTGTCCGGATAACCCTGCTGAAACCTACCATGTCACCTACCCCATGATGGCAGGTGCCCCACGTTTCAACATTGTCACAGGCTCACTGGTTAAGCTCTTCCCATGCAGTGAGCAAAACTGAAATCCAATTTTTGCAGTTTTAGCAGGAGTAATACAAACAGGCCTCTGCCTGGCACAGCATAAACATTCCCCTTTGCATGGGTCTCAGGGTAAAACCTCACCTCGCATTCCTTTGAGGCTTGATTCATCAAGTTCACAATTGCAGCGAAAGCTGCATTGAGACGTTCTGAATCTTCTTCCTGCAATTAAAGTAATCTTTAGTAACTCATAACATGACATTCATTGCTTAGAGGTAGAAAGTGTCAGGTGTCCAGGAGGTTCCTTGGTTGTGTGGAAGACAACTTCCTTCTGGAAGTAATGCAGGAGCTGACAAGGAGAGGTGCCCTGCTTGTCCTTGTGCTCGCTAACAGGGAAGAGCTCGTTGGAAATGTGACGCTCCAGGGCAGCCTTGGTTGCAGTGATCACGAGATGGTCAAGTTTGAGATCCTCAGGACAGTGAGAAGAGCGTGCAGCAAACTCACTGCCCTGGACTGCAAGAGAGCAGACTTTGGCCTCTTCAGGAACCTGCTTAGTAAGGTTCCATGGGATAGAGCCCTTAGAGGGCAGGGGGGCCCAAGACTGCTGGTTGATATTCAAGGATCACCTGCTACAAGCTCAGGAGTGTTGCATCCCAGCTAGAAGGAAGTGCAGCAGGAGGGCCAGGAGACCTCCTTGGATGCATAAGGAGCTGCTGAGGAAACTTCAAAGGAAAAAAGAGGCTTATAAAAGGTGGAAGCAAGGACAGGCAGCCTGGGATGAATACAGGGATGTTGTCCAGGAAGCTAGGGACCAGGTTAGGAAAGCTAAGGCCCAGTTAGAATTAAACTTGGCTAGGAATGTGAAAGATAACAGGAAGGGATTCCATAGGTACATTGCAAATAAGAGACAGACTAGGGACAATGTGGGCCTTCTCTGGAAGCTATTGGGTGAGCTGGCTACACAGGATTTGGAGAAGGCTGAGGTTCTGAATGACTTCTTAGCCTCGGTCTTCACTGACAAATGCTCTGACCACACCACC
>NDXB01004850.1:140773-168551 GCA_002631895.1 Agapornis roseicollis | reverse complement strand
ATGTTGAGGACACCAGAACTGCACACAATACTCCAGGTGAGGTCTCAGGAGAGCAGAGTAGAAAGGCAGGATCACCTCCTCCAACCTGCTGGTCGCGCTCCTTTTGATGCAGCCCAGGATACGGTTGGCTTTCTGGGCTCTCTACTCCTTTGAGATTCATGGGCATTAGTTCAGCTGCTGCATGTGTCAGAACAAGTGGAATTTGCTCTTTGGCCTTCGTTTCATCCTTCTTTACAACTTCGTTCTTCTTATGGTAAAAAGAAACACAAAACTGTTTCAAATGCTTTTGAGGGTTGAGGTGTTGACCGGGAGCTGCAAAAGGCAGAGACTTGGCTGGTTTTGTTTTCTGTTAATTGCAGAATCCTGATCAGCAGAGGTGAAGAGGTGGATGTGGTGGGTTGCCAAGTTTTTATGGGTCTTTCCTCCTTGTTAGTTAAAGCATAATTACACCTCTTGAATGGTGCACCTATTGTTGGTTTTGCTAATCTCAGAATAGTGGGAAGGGTTTTGAGGTGAGCTGAAAAATCCTGCCTTCTGAAGTTAGAGACTAATACTAGTAAACTGCCCTTGGCAAGGAGTGGTTTTATTGTCTGAATGCACAGCCCTGCCTGAGCTGTCACACCTGGGCAAAGTAAATACAGTATAATATGGCAAGTAGCAATATTTAATGTGGAAAATAAAGGTAAAGCTGCTGTTGAAAAGCTTGGTCTTTATGCTGCTTTCGTGAATGGGTCAGAAAGCAACCCAGGAAACTGGAAAAGAAGGAAAATATTTGTTGGTTTAGGTGATTAAAATCTCAGGGACTTGCTGCTTTTTCAATCAGGTAAGGATATAGGTTTCCTGTTTGCTTCCTGGAAACTGGAAACAGGACGCAATTACAGTGGCTGTGCTGCGGTTGTTTATGGATGTTACAACAGCTCTTTGCAGGGTTAGATTATTTTTTTCTATATATATAAAGTACTACTTAAAGGCTCACTCCTTTTTTTTTTTTTAACAGTACAATAATGTTTTCTTAAAGTAAAAAAGGTCAAGTGTGATTGATTGTATGTCGTGTATTTCCACAGAGAGCAACCAATGTGAGCCTTGCCTTTCCTTCATCAACTAACTTGAACCAAGAGTATCACACTGCTAAGCATAAGGAATAAGGTATTTTATTCTCTTGCTGCAGTGAGATTTTCTTGGAAGGAATTGAATTTCTGTCAAGAACCTAAAGCAGTTCTCTGGGTTGACTCTCCAGAAGAAGCTAGTTTAAGTGTGGTTTATGTCCTCTTTGGTTTTGATCCATAGAAAATGAGCTTGGTTTTACTCTCGGCGTGATGTTAAGTCTCCTTTTCTTGAGGAAACTGGGGAGCTTGTTGAAGTCCAGGGGGTTGAAAAGAGTGGCAATGGGAGAAATTGATACACTATTTTAGAAACCTGTAAGTGGAGGAAATGGTGAGCCTCGAGGATTGCTTGACATGTTTGCCTGCATTTTTTCAGGCTTTTCCCACATTTGTGGGGACTTGGTGGGTTGCACAGCCATAGGCAGCGTGCATACCTTGGCCACAGAAATTCTAAGTCATGCGTCAAAATCAAAACAGGCTTGAAAATTAAGAAGCTGTTAGGCAGACAGTGACATTCTTATCCTATCAGTTATGTGGGTTTGACCATTTTCAAGTGTAATCTCATCATAATGTGAGTCAGATTTAGGCATTGTAAGACTTAAAGCTGATGGCCAGCTCTAAATGAATTTACCTATACTCACCAATCTAAAATGGCAGGTAACTGAGATAATCTAATAGCCAGTGTGAATGATCCTCCAGTACTGAAATATCATAACTAATTTGGCCAAATACACCGCAATGATTATTTTAGAGATGTCTTAGAATGTTTTCTGTCTTTAATTTTATCTTGAATTCTCTTCTGTCTGTCCTGTTTGCTGTTTCAAGATTTCTGCAAATGTCTTTTCCCTTCCTTCCTTTATAATAATTTTGCAGCCTTTATCATCAGTGTTACAGGAGTATCTGATATTTTTGTTGGAACTGATTCTCCCACAACTTTTGACCCGAAAGTTTTTCTGCTTCCTGAGTGTCTTGTTAATGTGGAAAAAAAAAATGATTCTGTGTACTTGGAGTCATAAAAAGGTTTTCCTATTGCTGACAAAGTTTTATTTTATATTTTGACTATAAATATAGTTGTGGTTATGGCACAAGTCATCATTTGTTGTAATGATCTCTTTGGTTTTCTTCCTTTCTGAAGTAATATTCTTACTAAGTTTGTATGTTTCAGTATGCAAAATAAACTTGGTTTTCCTTTCCTGAGTTTAATTCCTGTGCTGCTTTCATCAGGTGTTCTTGGTACTCAGTGTTGGGTTTTCCCCTTCTGCCACTAAGCTCCATGTCCAATTGTATTTTCTGTCTCCTCTACTTGCTCCTTTAATCCCACTGCTGCTATAAAGAATGGATCTTATCCTCGTGGTTTTCCTGAATTTTAGTCCTACCTTCTACCTAATGTCAATGGTGACTTGGTTTCCATCTTTAATTACAGTTTTCAGTTCTTATCACACTATAGTCTCCCATCTCCTGAATTTTGAATACCATTGCAGCCAGCTAAGACACAGTGCCAGAAGTCCTCTTTTCCTCACCCGAGTGCAGCCTGTGTAGCCACATCTCACTGCAGGCACTGCTGTACACGGAGTACTCCTGCTGTTTGTGATATTAAAAAGGTTACATCCATTTCTTGGTTGGCTTTTGCAGCACAGTGAAGGGGAGGCCGATGATTAAATACTTGTGAGGAGCTTGCCTAGAAGGTACATGTAAAACAGAAAATGTAAGCTGCAGATATAAACAGTTCACAGAACACCAGAAAGATACAATTTTAAAATTAGAAATTGGAACAGATGTGTGGTAACTGTATTCAGTGGCCAGGCTTCTGTCATGGTTTTCGGGAGAGCCTCGAGGTCACAAGGTCAGGGAAGTGCCATTCTTGCTAGGGTGTTAAATGTCCTTATACATTTTACTTTCTGGATACCTGGTGTAAGGTATGCGTAATCTTCAAAGCTTTGAAATGCAAAGTGTACTTTCAAAGCGTAATTTCTATACAGATTTCCTTATGTTTCTTCTTGGCAATATCATTTTGGAAGATATTTCAGGGTTCATCCTATAAATTGAACAGCATTTTAAAGTGCTCCAGCAACTATTGCTATTACTAGCATGCTCATTTTCATGGAAAGAGTGTCTGTCTCATGGATCATAGTCTATTGCTTTTTTCTGACCATTATTTTTGATTGCGTGTGCTTGCTTAAATTTAGGTTTGGATGTGATAGAGAACTTTTCTGATGACTTAGCATCTGACTTGAAAACTACCAAAGCATTTTCAAAATGGGTTAGTTTTATTGCTGCATGGACATTTAACTAGCTGCTTTGTATAATGGATTTATACAAACCCATGTGTGTGGTTTTGTGTGAGTGTGTATAAACTCCTTTCAATGCTTTGCAATCTCTTGATGTAAACCAGACAGAATTGGCGATTTTGAACGATGACTTTAAAAGAGTGAAACATTTTTTGCATTCGTTCTTTGGGGAACCCCTTCCCCACAAAGAAACCAATCCATCAAGAAGGATTAGAAGGAGAAAATGAATATGGCTTTTAAGTAGCCTTGTATGCTAAACTAGATGGTAACAGATTATGCATCAAATTGCTCAATATATTCATAAATTCCATCCAATTATAAATTTTGAGGTTGTTGGTGCAAATTAGGCGTATTTTGCTATGTGTTTTTAGAGAGACTACATTATGCTAAAGATCATCCTATAAGAATAGATCTGTCATGCTGAATCCCACAAAGTGCCACATCATTTTATTGATGTTCTTTTTGCCAAGTACTGCACCCCTGAAGGAAAAATACATTTAATAATTATACTTTAATGTTGAATTTACTGAACTTCAATATCCTTTACCACTAACCAGTGCTGCAGCCCTCATGCTGCACACTTGCATGTGTCGTATTAAGGAGGTACAGGATCTTGCATTATTTAGGCCCCAGACATAGCTTCCTTCTCTGGGTTTCATAAAACCGGGGTTTACCCTCATTTGACTTTGCATGAATTCTTTAACAGCATCTCCCACAACGCATTGCTCTGTGGGTTGGAATATGTCACTCAAAGCCCACATTGAGGTGGCAGAGAGAGCTTAACCTGAGTGTGGAACATGTGTGGAGTTGAAATGAATTTTCTTGTGTTTATAAATATAGAGACATGTACCCACACAGATTTCCTCAGGAGGGCTGTTGCTCCTGTGTGTTTCAATACAGGTTAAACTTGCTGTTAAATATTGTTGCTAACAGGATTGCCATATAACACAGCTTTCCTCTCAAGTTGTATCCAGGCTGGATCATGAAAGCCAGGGAAGGGACTGGTGCTTCAGTTCCTTTCTTGCTGCTGTTCTTGTGCACAGCAAGAAGACCAGGAATTACAACCATGGAACAAATGCTTCCCCTATTCTCACGCTCCAAAATAGAATGCTAAGTTAAAAAAGCATTTGCTTTCTGTCTGGATCCCATATTTCCCATGAGTGTTGCACAGGAACCAATAGTATCATTAGCCCAGTGAAATTTTAAGCTTTCTGTGTAGAATAGATCTGTTAAGGAAAAACAAAACAAAACAAAACAAACAGACAACCAGAAAAAAAACCCCAAAAAATCACCCTTCCCTGAAGTACCATTTAGCCAAGCAGCTGAGGCCACTTTCCACAGAGACACTCTGTGTGGGCTCTTGTTTCTTCAGTGCAGTGGGAGCAGGCCCTGAGTCGTCTATACAGCACAGGTGCTGAGCACTCTGTACAGTTTCCATGTATTCAATCTAAGGATGCTGGTTCCTGAAAGTGGGAGGTGAAAGGTGTGTCTAGTTGGGTAATACTGAAGGATAGCAGGGTTGAAACAAACAATGCTATATTTTGGTGCTCTTAGCCTTGGTCATTATTAGATCTTGAGTGGTCATGGAAAAACATATGTAACTATAGGTTTTGGAGCTTTGAAGGCTAGGAAAGAGGAAGTTAGATGGGACCCTGGAGGATGGATATTATGAGTTGTGCTGCTCCAAAAAAAAATAAATTATTTTAAAGTAGTACTTGGGTTTCACCTGCATGACTCGTTCCACTATTTCCTCTGAAATCTAAAGGCAGAAGCCTGTTGAGAAGTGGTTGTCCACATTATGTACAACATGAAGGGGCTCTGGAGTCGGCAATGTTGATTAATATGGGGGTTTATACTTCCTCTGTGTCTTGACAATGAGATCAAGCACAGCCAACACGCTGTGGCAGTTCTTTTTCCTCCTTTACATTCATGGGTTTGTTTTTTTGTTCAAGGAAATAACCAGATTGCCAAAATACCAGGTTCCTGTATCTCACTGAATTGGGTGTAGGTGAGGGTGATGCTTTTCTCAGAAGAGTGTAGCTCCTCTTTCACTTAGTTTTAACCTTTGAAGGAAGGCCATGAAACTTCCTTGGCCTCTCTTTGTGAGTTTGGAAAGAACTCCTGTGCTTGCTTTATCGCTGTGTAAATCTTCTGGTAACAAGAATTGGGTCTTCAGCATGCTGTGTTGCAGGTGACAGCAAACCCATGTTACTGCTCACAGTCTTATCTAGCCAGCCAAGCATATTGCTGAGGACTCCCACTAGCAAGTGTTTGAGACTGGCTTGATGCTGTTAACTGAGAAATGAGTATCAGTGTGCATATGGTGTATCATATGTAGTAGAATTACTAGCTGCTCTGAGAGTGTTTTTCATGGAGCCACGTTGTAGTGCAAGAGCTAGAAATAAAATGCTGTAAATTCTGATCTTTGTTTGAGGACTACAAGTCAAGATACCAATCTAGGAGCACACACCTCCACCAAGCCATTTAGGTGACAGTTCTGGGAAGGAGGGAGTAGATGTAGATCCTGTTTCTGACTTTGTGACAGATGTTGTTATCTGATCCAAGAGAGGTTGCTTACTCCTCTCAACTTTCACATGTGAGTGTATTTATGTGACTTGCAGGAGCATTGTGAAGACACATTCACCAATTTTGAACTCTCATCTAAGTCCAGTATGCTAGTAATCACCTTGCAGAATATGGAAAAGTTAAGTGAAAACTTTCTTAGGAGTGTTATTTCTTTTAAATATACCTTTAATTAAAAAAATATCTGGTTCTGCCTAGGAAACCCTTGTGTTTTGACATAGAACAAAATGTAATGGGCTTCAAAATTAAATAGCAGAATTAAAATAAATTAGCTCAATTATATTCTTCAGGTCACATTTTAATGCCATGCGCTGAACAGAGCTGCTTATATAGAGGATAGGTATAATACGTTTGACTGGTTTGGGATTATCAGCAGTTCCTGCTCTGTGGCAGATGACTGGTGAGAACACAGATGTGGAGTGCTTCAGAAAATAACCTCTGGTGTGGTCTGTGGATGACCTGGGTGTGTATGGAGGGTTTTTATGGAATTGGTTGATGGCTGGAAGTGCTAAAACAGAAATAGAGCTTTTGTCCATCTGCGAATGGGATTTTGTGAACAGATGTAACCATCAATTCAAGCTTTTTATCCTCAGTGTCTTCTTTCCTTGACCCCTGTAGCGGGGAGAGGGGTCTTATAACACCATGAAGTGAAGAAAAACAATCCATTTGTTTTCATATGGTTGTTGCTGTCACTCCCACTCATTGGCTCACTCTTTGTAGTAGTGAGTCTGGATGGTCAGTAACTAATTTAAAGTGTATTATTTAACAGGTAGTGTGTCACTGGACAATTACTTTAAAGAATCAAGTAAAGCAAGATAGCTCAGCATTGATGTCTGAAAGATCATAAGGAACACTTCAGTTCTAGTTGATTTCTTCATCTGTTGCCTTATTTCCCGTTGCTTTATTATGAATAAGATTTGTACATATTTCAATTTACAAAGTCACATTATTAGAATACATGCCTTTTTGACAGTTGCTGCTGCTTTGGGTAGGCTCCTTTATAGAGAACAGGTGCTTGATGGATTTACCACCAAGGAAAATGCCCTAGTTCAGTTCTGGCAAAGACATATGGGTGAGAATTCCCTCACAAATAGGAAATGCTGGATGTATTTCTGGGGAACTTTCTCACCAATAATTCATTGGGAATGGACATCTGCTGCTTGAGTAGTTCATTTCCCTCTGTGGAGTAGGACTGAGTGTTAGAAAAAGATGATAATGATGGATTTACTGGATCATCACTTGTTAAAGCTAGGGCTCTTAAAGGGAAGTTCTTGACAAGGCACACTTAGGATTAATTTTTTAATGCAGTCTTACTCTGATAATGTTTTCACAGTGTGTGTGTTCACATTTAAAGCAAACGGCTTATATCTAATGCATGCCAGTACTTTATGCAGGAAGACTAGAAGCAGTAGCCAGCAACCAGCAAGCCCTTTGGAGACCTCTGAGTCTGCTGACAGGCACAGTTGCTCTGCATGTAATTTGAAGAAAGGCATTGTGTCCCTGGTGGCTTGGCTTTGACTGAAAGATGGAGTTTTGCGCTCTCATTTTGCACTGAAGACCGGCTCACAGATAAATAGGTCACTGTCTGCGGAACTATTTTGCAGTAAATCGATTAGAAGCAACATGACCTTAAGCCTGATCTCCTTGCTCTACAAAGATATTGCTGAATTGTGGCTTCTTCTGAAGAAAAGCACAGGTGTGTCTAGTTTTTCAAATTCGGTTAGTTACTTAGGCAAGAACTCTTGTCAGACAATATCATCCTACTGAGGAAAATGGGATGTGTTTTAGTATAAAGGCAGAAGTTGTACTCTTTTTGTGTACATTCATATATAATTTATTGTAATGGGTGTGTGTGTTCTTTCCTTGTGTAAATTTGCCGTGTATCTCTTTATTTGTGGGTGTATTTCTTGGTACACCAGATATATCTGCTAAATCTATTCCTGTATTTTACATGGAGGGTATTTTGTTCAGGATTCGCTCATGCAGTGATTATGGCAATAAGAACTGCTGCTAAAGCTTACAAAGAGAATTTGCTGTTGCAAAGAGCTGTCCTGCTGTTGCTGAATTACAGTGGATTTTAATTTTCAATTAATTTCATTTTATGTAAATATCAGATATGTAATTTCTCCTGATCCCTATTTGAGGTAGGGAAAAAGCATAGTTTCTTTCAAAGGACAGTTTGGCATCCCCTAGTTGTGAGTTTAGGAGGGTTAATCTAACACACATTATTTTTTAAATTCCTTCAGTCAAAGCTTTCTATAGGAATGTTGTCTCTGTTAAGATACAGTGAAATAGTGGAGATATTATTTGCTGTTAATAGAGCAGCCACAGCCCGTTGCAAAACTGAAAGCGTGTTTTGTGGAATAGGCACAAGCAAAAATTGCTTCCTTATTCTGGTGCTTGAATTCACATTTCCAGTTCTGTTTTCTGCTTTTGGAATGCGTGACTATTGCAGAGGAGGACCAGAGAAAAAGCACTGAGTCCATGGGCTGGTGTCTAACCTTCCAACATTGTCGCTTTTGAAATGTCAAAATTAAATGAAACAGGTATGTAAAGGGTGGCTCTTCTTACTAATCTTTAATTAGTATTACTAATTGAATTATCAGCATGTGAAGCTGGGTGCTCTGCTTCTCAGTAGTGCTCCATGCTATTGGTTTAATACCAGAAGACATCATGCTGCTTAAGAGGAATCAATGAAAGATTTAAGAAAGGTGGAGGAATTAATCAGTCTGGGTAACTTTTGGTCTTTATGTGCATCTTTGTCTGTGCTGAGAGGCGTGGATTTAGGAAACATTGGTTATTACACAAGTGGGTGAATGTCTGTTCTAAACTGCAGAACTAGAGAGTGTTTTGTACTAAACCATAGTGGTGCATATGTAGCCATGCCAGGACTATTTGTCTAAGTTGCCAAGATTAAAATAGGGGGTTTTGATTTGTGTGTGATTATAGAGAAATGAGTGGGGCTTCTTTTGTTAGCAACTACCAAGGCTTGATTTTCATCTGTTGACTGCTGCCACTTCTTGTGGGCATGTTCGGCGTGCCAGTGATTGCTTCTTCCCAGAGAACTGTTGAAAGATCTTGTGTTAGAAGTGGGCAGGAAGGTTGCCTCTTTCCCCAGCACTGTTCTTTTCTTTCTAAGCACTGTAGGGGCTATTTTTGCTCCTGAAGTCAACAGAGGGAAGAAAATGAAGGAGAGGACTTGGATACCCATCTTTCCAGTGTCATCCCTGTGAAAATTTCCAAGGAAAACTGTCTTGGGGAATTCCTTTGTCAGTCTACATCCAGGAGTGGGGGTGGGGAGATGGCAAAAAGGATGGACAAACTGAAAAAGAGGATGGGTTTGGAATATAGGTGTAGGACCAGAATGTCTGTTCTGCTTAAAGGCCATGCATGTAGCTGTAAGCAGTGCTGGTTCTGGTTTTCAGCATCTGAATGGATGATGAAAGCACTTTCTGTCTTGTAGATACACTGTGAGACCAAAAGTTTCTGACACAATTTAGGGTTGCAGCAGTGTGGTGTGGAGCCAGTGCTGCCCATCTGTGGCCATGGATCCCCAGGAGTTAGCAGGCTATCTCCAAGGAAGAGGATCTCATGGAGTATCCCTCATGGAGATTCTCCTAATTTTCTCAGTAGGTAGAGGAAGTGTGGAAAGAGGATGACTGGAGTCTCAGCAGAGGTCTTCTGTGTGTACTTCTAATTCAGGGGTGTGTTCTTAAAATCTGGCTGTCTCAGCCTTATTTGCCATGAAGGTGGACTCCCTTCATTTGTTGGATTTAGGTGCAGCACATGGCAGTTTTATGTTGAGGAACAAATGGTGCAGTGGATGAATCATTATCATTTGCTGCATCTCAGTGTTAAGAGCATGCCAAAGCTTTACCTGAAGGAGGTAAGCAAGGCAAGTCAGTACCATGCTTGTTTGCGTATGAGACAGGTATGAAGCGATCTTCTCGGAACTATAATGCTGCAGCAGGAAGGGATCTGCTATTGGGAGATAGTTTTGCATCCTGTGAAGCTGTTAGCTGTCAACACAGGATCTTTTTGGAGCATTGTGAACTGTTCTTAGGAAACAAATTATTGGCATGGGATATAAGTCTGGGTTTATAGAAGTAAATCCTCATCATAAAACCACTGATGTGACTTGTTGATTTGGCTTTTTGTTTGTTAATTTTAACTTATCTTCAGTCTCAAAGGAATAGACTCCTCAGTGAGGTTGGATGAGACTTCAGATGAGGATGTTCAAGGTCAAGTTTGTTCCTTAGCCTCTTCACCACACGTGAGAGAGATTCCGTCTCTCATCGTTACCATGTTACCTTGAAATGAAGGGAGTCTTGTATGTTTGTTTCCTCAAATACTTTTATAGATGGTGAGTCTTGGGCACTTCTCTAAGCATTAAATATTCAGAACTTTCTTAATTTACATTGCTTTCCTCTTCAAAATGCAGCCCTATTGCATCTCTGTTTTGTGCAGAAGACCCAAAGCCTTTGAAAATGGAAAGCAGTCACTGCCAGTGCTTTTTAAAGACCCTGGCTTTTATACACCTTCTTTCCATGAAGCTGTGGAATTGTAGCAAACTAAGTTCAACTCTGCTGTACTTGGTCTTGTTTTCTGGTTTTATGCGCACTTAGGTGAGAGAAATTATGAAAGTCATCACATTCAGAGTAAGTGAACTATCTCTTCACTTCTCAGTTTGAACATGACAGGGTTTTGTTGGTTTTAAGTTCTAAGCAAGGATTTTTAAGAGAAAGCTATCCATCTTTGGACTGAAAGTATAGCAAAACCACCTCTCAAAATAGAAGTAACATCTAATTAGACTGTTGCATTCATGGAAGCAGAATCTAATGTTTTTCTTGCAGATAAGGCACTGGATTGAATCCAATAAATTAAATCTTTGTTGATTTGGTTTGCACACTTAGTTTCCAACAAAAACTGCTCTTGCTTACAGGGCCAGAGCTTTATTTAGTAGAACTTGATTAGTCATTACAGCCATGTTCCAGATTCCTAGATTGGAAAATGTATGAACGCTTCATTTGAGACCTAAAAATTGTGAAAATGGGGTTCTGTAAAGCAAAGGAGAGGAGGCTGCTGCCAAGCCTGTAGCACGCTGCCTTCAAAACATTGCATGTGAGCAGCAAAGGTGACTGTCTTGTATTAAGGGATTCTTTTACTCCCTGTTGTAGAGACATACTGAACCCAGTATCTCTCTCTATCTGATCTCCCAGAGAGATACTGAACCATGTCCATGTCCTCCCTCTATTCAGATTGCCTGAAGCAGTTCATATTAGCATTGCTTTAGAGACACATGACGGGTTTCATCTTTTTAATGGCATTAGGTAGTAAGCCACAGTGGTTCAAGAGTTGCTTCATTAATGACTCTGGCACTTGTGTGGTAAGGTGGGACAGCCAGTTTGCTTATGAACTCTGTAACCTCTTCTTTGTAAGTCATCTGTTCCACATACTGGGAAATTCACAAGCAACTCCAAATAAATATCTTAGCTGAAAACTAGTACTCAGTTCCAAATAAGCCACTTACTGGACACTTTGCTCTTCCTTCTCCTTCATACCCAGGAAGTGCTTCATATCCCCTTTCAAAACATAGAACTATATATCTATAAACTAATGAAAATGTGCTTGTGTCAAAGTACCATAAAATATATTGTTTGTTAGAAGTGATTCTAGCTATCCTCCGTATCACTGAAATGATGAAATTCAAGAAAGACTTTTTATCAGGGCCTACAATGACAGCATGAAGAGCATCACTTTAAGGTGAAAGAGGCTAGGGTTATATTGGCCATAAGGAAGATTTTTTTTTTTGTATATATGGTGAGGGTGATGAGACAGTGGAGCAGGTTGCCCAGAGAAGTTGTGGATGCCCCATCCCTGGAAGTGTTGAAGTTTAGGTTGGATGGGGGCTTTTAGGAGCCTGATCTACTGAAAGATGTCTCCCAACCATAGGGGGTTACTCTAGCTGATCTTCAAAGGTCTCTTCCAACACAGACCATCCTGTGACAACCTCATGATTGCTAACACTGCGGTAATTTTTCTCCAGAATAGATGTCTACAATAAACAATTAGATTTTACTCTGCTTTTTTTTATAAAAGTGATTTTACTTTTCAGATCAAGAGTAAAATCACACATAGTTTAAAAATCTTACCTTGATTCCAAAGTATCATCCGAGTACAGTGTTCTGTTTAGTAGAATTGCCAAATGTTCATGCAGCTGGTCCTGTACTTGTTGACTTTTCAGTTAAACTTCTGGGGTATGCTTTGAGGTGTGTATTTTTCTGCACAGAGAGGGTTGAAAACAGGTGGTTTCAGTAAGAAGAATGTTTGGTGTGGTTGCCTAAAGGGATGTCCACTTTAGCATATGTGTTTAAGACCTAATGCGTTTTGTGATTGCATCATTAGTTCTTAAGTTACGATGAAGTCCTATAATTTGCATGCAGCTCTTTTATTAGGAGTTGATCTTTCCATTTTCCATATTTTTAAGACTTCCCCTTCTTTGCAAGGATCTAGTACTTAGAAAGCAAAATTCCTGTAATGGTTTTCTCAGAGCATTAAATCTTACTAAATGCTGTTGGCAAAATCTAGCATTTTTGTTATTCCATGGAGACTTGGTTGCTTAAGTACTGAGACACATCTGGGTCACTCATTACTAGAGTATTACTAGAATACTAGAATTACTAAAATATTGCTAGAGTGCTGGCTAGGGGAGCATTCTCTGCTGCTCAGTCTGTATCTGATATTTCTCCAGTAAAAAAAAAAACAACAAACAATCAAAACCAGGTGGAGTTTGGAAATATTTTAATGCTGTTTTGGTGGCATGGTTCCTAGCAGTCTGAAACCATCCCGCAAGAATAGAAAAGGGTTTTCCAGCAGGCTTGGCTTTCTCATGGAAAGAGGATGAGAGGAGTATTGCAATAGTAATAGCATGCCGTATGCACCAGGTTAATTTTTACATGTAGGTAGTAAGTAAATGTGACAGTATCGTTGCCTTTTAAGTCCTCTTTGTGGCTAGCAAAATCTTTGTTATAATATGGCTGTGTTGCATGACTCAAGGTTCCCTGTACTTCTCAGTTTGGGAAGGGAGTAATTATTATGACTTGAAATAGCACAGAGAACATCTCTTTCTCAGCAAAACATACTAGGCTCACCTTAGCACTGGATGGGCCAAAAGCATGGGGAAAAATAAAAGTAATTAATGCCATAATTGGTAACAGTTTCATATTTCCTGCAAAAATTGCATCATCTTTCTTTCCCCGGCTCTTCTACCTTTAGATTTTTTTGAAGTACAAAGAAATACTAGGTCTTGTTGTTGACCCCTAGATTGACTTTCTAATTATTACAGCATTTTCTTCTAGTTACAGATTAGCAAGTATTTGATCACTCTTTTAAGCCATATCCAAAACTAAAGCTAATTCTTGAGAAGCTGTGGGGCTATGGAGTATGTGTGTCAAGCAGGTGTGACTGATGAAGCAAAGAGCTGTAGTATTTAGGACTGTATCCTGTGAGTACATCTACTGTACTCACAGTAGAAGGGAGGATTATATTTGCTCTGATGTTTGTGCTTTGAGGTGATATTATTTAGGCAAACTATGACAAAGAATTTTGTTGCCTTTTGCAGAAGGGGAGGTGGAAGAAGAAAGAGAACAAAGCCAAGTACATCCTTTGATGTACAATATCAGTGGTCAAACCCAAAAATTTTAGGGAAGAGTTTGAAAGAAACCAAAATCTTTGCTAGCGCTCGAATCATGCTTTTGAGCAGGTATGGGAACAATTACACCTCTTGTAATCTTGTGCTGGCCCAGCAGCACTGCATTTGCTGTATGCCTCTATTTTATTTTATTTTTTTAAAGGATCAGTGTTTAATCTCCTTACCTGAAACTCAAGCATTAGCCTTGTAGTTTTGTAGGTAGTCCTGTGCTAAATCTCCAACTCTGATCAAGAAGAAGAAAGAGATGGACTTTTATCTTTAATTTTCATTGCAGGAAGTAGGAGTTAAATTTTTTTGTTATTTCACCCATGACAAGTTCCTGTCCCTTGTATTTAAATTCTGGCATTGCAGCCTCTTGATGTTAGTTTATATGTCTTCTAAGTAGTTGTGGTATTCTTCAAGTATGATTAAATGAGCAGAGTTATCAAGTTTCATTTCAACTGAACAATTTAGATATTACCAAAAGTTAGGGGTCATGAAAAGTGCTGCAGAAATATCACAGACTTTGTGGAAGATCTGTATGCTCAAAGATTCTGATGTATAAGGCATTCAAAACACCACTCAAACAATAGATGCGTCTGCCCACTGTGTGCTTAGAGGGAACATTACTCCTAAAGTTTTATATTTTCTTTGGCAGTACCGTTTTCAAATCTTGACTCAACTAAACACTTACTTAACACTGAAAAGGTATGGATTCCAGTCTAGCCTATTGTAGCTACATGTCATGGGCTACACAGTCATGCTGTTCTATACTGTGGCAATAGGCTATAGAGTCCTAGAAAATGAACTGATCTTAGCAATACTGCAGAGGTTGAACTTATATAAAGCATGATTCACTTAAAAGTATCTCAAGTTGAGGATCTGGTTTATGTACCAGGGTTCTTGAGAGGAAATTGTCTTTTCTGACTTCAAGAGGGAATGGGAATTATAGCTTGACTGTAGGTTGTAAAGCTGTTACAAGTAAAATTTTTATATAACTGTATTATTTAACATGTTTCTTGGACATCCAGTGGTATATGAAGCTGTTTGGAACACTAGATTGCTTTATTTCTCTTCACGCTGGCAATCAGGGTGCTGGCAATTGAAATGCTGGTAGAAGCAAGGAATTTGTATTTCCTGCTTGCTTGGGATATTTTAGCTCACCAGAAATGAGCAAGTTGTGAGAGCACTTTTTTACCCAGGTGATAATTTCCTTCCCAACTACACTTCAGCAGAAAGCATGAGAATTCCAGAAGTTTCATCAGTTGCTTTTCCTGGCCCTTTGTTTTGATGGCAGCGTAGTCAAATAAAATAGAAATTAACTCTTCCTTAAGATATTTCAGACTGGTGATGTTTTAATACTTAGTTAATGAACACTTGTATGAACTCCTGTCACCTGCCTGTTGTATCTACAAATAGCACATGGACCCAAGCAACTTGGCCTGCAGCTGTTGTGCTTGAGCACACCTAGCAGAGAGCTTGCAGACATCACCACTATTTAGCAATGATTTTTAAAATTCAATTTAAAGCTGCAGACATCTCTTAGCATCTTTACTAGCTCATTGGTTTCATGTGGGTTAGCACGGAAGAGGGCTGTCTTCACCAGCTCTGCTGCTCTGGCCCTTCCTCCTTTGGGGGCTACACAAAGACGCTGACTGTTAGTGATGGTGGTCAGGGGGTGAAGATGAAGAGGGCAGAATGAGGAAATGAAAGGTTTGCCTTGAGGCTGAGAGAGATGAAGGGACTGTTCTGAAAGTCATTATCTTGCATTTATAATTACCAGATGGGAGGGTGCTTTAATGAAGAGATTTTTCAAATGAAGACCCCCTTCATAAAGGGCATTCAACTTTTTGAGCGGGTAGGCTGTTGCAGAGGAGAAGCAAAACAAAACTAGTTTAGAAAAAGGCATTATTTTTTCAATTTAAGGCATGAATTTCATAGGGAAGCCATAGATACATTTTCAGGAAAATCTTGATGACTTGGCTAGAAAGAGGAAAAGAAAAAATTATTTGTAGTTTGCTTTCTGGTGGGCTCTTGAGATCTGTGCTGAAAGGCATAATTGTGTCCGTATGTGTACAAACAGGATGGCTTTCAAGTTGGTATAGAGTAATGGCCATAGAATTTCAAGCAGAACTAATGAAAGGTTGGTGTTATTCCAGCTAGCTCAGTGGGAACTTGATTAAACCCATTACGAGAGGCTCATGAGTTGTGTCTGGAGACTTCCTTCCATGTAATGTAGATATAGTCTGTTCACATTCCCCTTCAGTTTTGTCTTATGTGAAGATGGTTTTGCTTATACATATCAGACAAACTCTGAATGATGATGAGTTTCAGTTTGATCAGAAAAGAAAGGGGAACCTTTTACCAGTAAGTGAAACAGTGAAACTCTTGACTTGAGTGACATCGATTGTTTCCTCAGATCCAGGTTTCTTCAGGGTTTACTTGCATCAGGTAATTCAAGCACAAGTTATCTCTGTGTCCTCATGCTTAAATCTGTCATCCTGCTTGGTTTGAAATGCAGTCAGGTGTGTTTGATGGGATGGGGTTAGGCCCCTCTAAGCCATCTTTCTCCATTGCAGAGACAGGACTATCAAAGCAAGATTTAAAACTGAATTAGAAGATGATATGTATGTAAGACTGTCATTCACATTTTTAGAGAGAAATGCTTTTTTTCTACGAACCACATATTTAACTGATTCCTCTATGTTAGTAAGATTACAGTTTTGTCCTCTCTTATAATTTAAATGCTAAATAATGTGGCTTTTGTTTAAAGAGCCTCCAGTTGTTGGCTTAGAAAAAAAATGTACATTCCCAGCTATTGTGTGTGTTCAGCTTTAAATAATGATGATGATGATGCTAAAGAGAGGTAAAAATTTTACAGAATATTATTTTACTGCAATACCAGGTACACTATAAATCCCAGGAGCTTTCTTTTTAAGAAAGCTACTCTTGAAAACTCTTTTTAAATGAGCTCTTCAGGAAAGTCTTGGGTATTCTAGCACATTCTGATATAAGCATCTTTTCTTCAGCTATGGATTTTGGATACTGTAAAGTAGATGAACTCTTAGTTCTCTGTTTTGAAAATACTACATAAAGCAGTCCATGTAGAAAGGGGAAAATCATGGCTATGTCAATCTTAATCCATGTAAGTGAAAGTAGAGTTCAAGACTACAAAAATACCTTAGAAAACAGCAGAAGATTTTCAGTAATTCTGTATTTTAATGTGCACTTAATTAGCTATACTAAAATGGAAGTTGTCCCTAAGGAATTTAGCAGGTGGCAGATTCTCTATTTAAAGAATATTTCCAAGAAATTATTTTCCCTAAAGTCTATGAGTGTAAGGAGTGTGTGCCCTCTCACAGACTGTTTAGCATGCCTGCCTTTTGTTACTTTATCCTGTTAAAGAAATGGTGTGTTCAATTAATGATGGACAAAATTGAAGTGAAATCGGATCAAATCCCAAATCGTGATCAAATTGTGATGAAATTGCTTTTCTAGAGGGATGTTAAATGTAAAGGAAATGGTGTAGAGTGATGACGTTTTACAATTGCATCTCCTCTGAAAGGAAGCAGAGGGTATTAGAGAGGGATTTCTGGCTAAATCTGTGAGCACTGACATGGGGTTCAAGCATAGCCAGTCAAGCTGCTGGATGGGAAATGTTCAGCAGTTCCAAGAGTTGCATTTTCTTGCCTTGTTTTGAACTGCTATTGGTTATCTTGGTTGTTTCAAATTGTTAAAAATGAACTCTGATGCTAATGCGTATTCTGCTTCCAGAAGTGTGTCCAGAAACCAAATCAGCAAGAGCAATTTGAGATGTGATTTGGTAGAGAGCGCAGCAGGAAGGGCTGCTGGAGGTTTTCTGTCTGTAAAGGGACACGGTGTGCTGCTCTTAAATTTGTGTTTGAACTAAGTTTAAAACTGGGGTGGGAAAATACTGTCCTTTCAGTGAAACAGTATTTGATGACAAGGCTGTGGGGCTGCCCTATGCTGCTTGCAAAAGCTGCTGCTTCTATCAGAGAGAATGCTGGGGCAATCAGATCTAGAAACTAGACTTGGACCTTCATACAGCACAAGTCAGGACTACAGTGGGATTGATATCATGGATACATGAGGAAAGGGCAATCATTATAATTATATATTTGGGAAACACCAAAAGGGTTTTATCTTCCCTTATGAATGTTTTGCCTGCTTGAATGTTGTGTGTCGTATTTATTTACATACATAAAACACACCTATTTTATTACATGCTTAGGTTACAGTAATGAAAATTATTTCTGCCTGTGACTGTAGGCAGGATGGCATGTAACAAAGGGATTACATTCTTTTCCCTTTTCCCATCTCCCCTCAAAAATTGAGGCACTGATCAGATAATAGTTTATATTCAGGTAAATGGGTCCACCTGCAGGCATAGATTTGGAGAATCAGGGGTGTTTAGTTTCTTAAACACTGCTGGAGGGCTTCTTACATTAAAAGGTACTAACAATAAACATAAAGTCTAAAATCCTTTTGCCTTTGGACGGCAGGGTCCCCTCTTCTGGAAATGACTTGGCCATCTGCAGTTGGACTTTAGAAAGATCTGTGTTCAGTTTTCTCTTAAGAACATTGAGATGATGACATAACTGAAGGTCTGGGTGAAATATGACTTGAAAGTCACTTATGGATTTGACAGTGTGGTATGCAGAGGTCTTCTGATCAAGCAACAGTTCACCGGATGGAGAAAAATAGCTCTGATCAGTGTGTGACCTTGAAAATGGTCATGGGTTTTCCTCTGCCTGACTGGCTGACAGAGAACAGAGAAGTTCTTTTTCCTGGTATTAGTTGTTGCTTTTCTGGAACAAGTAATTGAAAATGGGGGGTTTTGCTGTTGTTAAATAGCTGCAGTTCTCAGAATTTTATGTATATGAGAATCACTTATAAGAAGTGAGTGGTGCTCTGCTCAAGATCTAGCATTTGAAAGAACTCAGTAATAGCAAGTCCTATCCTTGAGGGCCAGAGCTCTACTCCTGTTCTATCAGCTTGTACTTCAAGGCAGGTGACACTTATCCTTACATCACTTTTAGGTTTTTACTTAGTTTTTCTGTGCATATTAATAGTTCTGAGTATCAGAGTCTATCTTAATAGCATTCCAATGTACACATTAAAAAAAATAAACTTCTTTATACAATGTCAGATGAAAAGAAATGTTCAAAACGGAATAATGAAAATTACTTTTCAGTCAGGCTAGAAATGTAGAATAATTATTTTTTAGGAATTCCAAAGGAGTAAAACTTTTTTTTTTCTTGTAGAGCAATAAGATCACAGTTTAATGAACGGGGCAACTCTGTGTCAGACAATCTGCATCATGCTCAGCAAAACTTAGGTTTCTGCTTGACATCTGGAAATACACTGTGGGAAACACTCCTGCTCAAACACTATGGCAAAAAATGAGAACTCGGGAAAGCAGTATGTTTGTCATTAGGCTAGAGTGGAAGGGCTGAGATAAAAGATTAAGCAGCACATTTCACTGTATAAGTATGAATGTGTGTGTTCAATGTGAAGATATACTTTCAACCCTGTTCTACCTTCTTGAATGCTATTGCTTTGGGATATTTGAACATTAGACAATAGGCCAGAGGGATCGTAAGTTTCTCTTTATGTGCGAGTTGAGAAGATTTTAATAAAAATTGAATTTGATGGGTAAAAATCCCCACTGTTTAATATCATTCCTGAGGAATATTAGCTCTGCAGTGGTTCAGTGACATCCCTCACTGCTTCCAAGTGTCAGCAAATCCACATTACTTAACTCTTTTATCAGTATGCTGTTCAAAGAAAAGTTTGCCCTTGGCACACACTTGAAGAATTTCAAAACTTGGACAGTTTTCTGGGTGTTTGTGGGGTTTGTTTGTTTGTTTGTTTGTTTTTTTATGCCTGCTGTGAAATTTTACACAAAGTGAGTTTTGCAATGCAAATTTAATTTTATTTTTTTTTCCTCCACAGATGAAATCATGCATCAGGATATCATTCCCCTCTATGCTGCAGATATTCAGGACCAGTTAAAGAAACAATTTGCTTATCTGTCAGGTAAGACTATGGTGTTCCCTCCTATACACATTTTTTAGATGAGTGCTTCAGCCTGTTGTGCTTTCACAGGAGAAATTCATATTTATGAGCAACTCAAAACGCGGCCTATCTAGACTTGGTACTTAAGGATTTACAAGATTCTTTTTTAATTTAAAAAAAAAAAAGTCTAATAGAAATTTTAAATTATAGTTAATTTTCCAGTTAACTGGAGAATGCAACATGGATGTGTTGGTGGTTGCTATGGTCTTGCAGTCCCTGACCCACAGCCTCAGCTGCCACTGGCTCTTCTGTCAGGTTTGATACTGAAGCCCAAGCTGACACCTAGGCCTCAACCTAAGTGCTGAAGTAAGCAGCAGGGGTACCATGTTCCCTTGTAGTCTCAGTGCTAGGGTCAGGCACATGTGTGGTCTGCCATCTACAAAGAAACCTGCTTAGGTATAAACCCATCTCTAAAAGCAGCACAGCCATATTCACCCAGCACAGAGCATCTTTGCCCCTGGATAACCTGTGCCAGGAAGGTGATGGGGACCTGCATTTGTGCCATGCAACTTTTGGTTGCAGAGCTTGGTCCATCTCGATGCTGGGGCCATCACTGGCTCATAATGGGTAAAAGGAAATATAGTTCATTTGCTCAATGATCAGGCTGTGGCAGGTGTCAGATAAGCTTCTGAGTTTGTTTTCACCCTTCCTGCCTGTAAAGATCTCCTAGGTGTACAGCAGTGAATTTGCTGGAGTTATTGCCCTGCCCTTCCTTCCATATATAGGGAGATCATCAGTGGCTTTGCAGAGCTGCCCTGCCCTGCCTTCTTCAGTGTAAGGAGCTGTGGGACAAGTGAATCATTATTACATCTCTGGGCTGAAGCTGGGCTCTAAAGCTATTCCCTTTTCCTTTCAATCCCTCCATGCATAAGATCAAGAGACACAGGAGAATGAAGAAATATGCTGCTTTGCATGGTAATAGCTCATTGAATCCTGTACTTATAATTAACCATTAATTATGAATTACCCCTGCCACACAAACTAAATTAAGTGTGGGTCTGTGATAGTGACTGTGTTTTCTAAGGGGTGTTGGTAGCAATTGGAAATAACATTATTTTGTTTATGAAGTTGGCTGTTCATGCTCCCTTTGAAATGATGGTACTTAAGCTACAATTATTTTCTGTCAGTTGACTTTCCAGGCTCTTCTTTCTTATTCAGGGGCAGAAAATAGCTCATAATAGTGTTATACAAGAATCAGCCTTTTTGGGAACCTGTAAATAGGGTTTACACGTTGTCCCTCAAAATGAGGGGAGAAATTGGTAGGTTAAAAAAAATCGCATTGAGTCCAACTGGAAATTGTTCACATTTTAGGATTGTTGAGTTCACATAACTACAAGCATCTTCAGCATACCTTACATGCACTGTGTAGTGGAGCTTAGTAAGAGCAGCCATTCCTCATTCTATTTCCTTCTATTTATTCACTCTGCTGTCTACTTTGCCAGAAATACTAGGCCAGCTGCATTACTGTGGACTATAACGATATTCTCTGTTGTATTTTATTATTCTTGGGCAATTTGACTGTTAGGCATTTTCATTTCACTTTGGACTTCAACTCTTATGGTAATATTCTCTTGCAGGACACTAACGGTTAATTTTCTGTGCTGTACCAAATAGGTTCACAGGTTCTGTGAACAAAAGATCAGAGTTAATATTTTGTTCCTTGATTTATGCACCATTCGTTCTTGCAGTTGTGCTACCAAGTGGCTTTGCTGTAATGTCAGTTAAGACACTCATAGTTCATGTGAAGGGGATTTTTTTGCTTATTACTAAGTTGCCTTGGAAATAGAATCATATGACCTAGTATAAAAACTATTAAAGTCCATAGATTACAAATACATTTAGTAGATAGTATCTTTGCAGGTATGGTGATTTGAATAATGTGTTAGATCCATTTCAAGGTTTACATTTTGGCTTTGTAATAGCAATGTGACATATACTTGAGAATCACTTTAGTGTCTCTAATAGGATGTATCTAGGGCTCATGGGACACTTGCTTGAATAGTGAATGAAACCTAGTTTACTTCTGTGCCTAAAGACTGTGGCCCTTCTGGGCTACTTCCTGTGTTTTGGTGTAAATTGGGGTCATTTTTTTTCCCTTGGTCTCTTTTCCTCAGCAGATACAAAGTAATTTGTGTCCCTTATTCTGCTACATCATAATAGAAATGCTGCAGAAACATCCAAATTTAGGTTTGGAATGACAAAAAAATAACAAAAGATTGCATTAATGCTTCAGTTCCTTATGGTATTTATATTTATTTTTATTAGTATTTTCTGTTTTCTTTCCTTGATTGGAAAGGTACTGTGTGACTTTCATACTCAGCTTTGCAATGATCTGCCATTGCTGTGCACAGGTATGTTAAAATAAATGTAGATGAAGAAGAGTGTACAGACAAGTGTGTTACGTATATATGCATTTTGAATTGTACAAGCTATGTGATGGGCAAGTGGGACTCTTGGACACTGTAAGTACTGAACCAGTTATTTCAACTTGCTTTCCTTTGAATGCCTCTTTGCATTGAACAACTTCAAACAAAATACTGCTTTCAAACAAAATATTTCCATAAAAAAAAATACAAATATAAGTTCATGGTGCTTGCATTTTTACCCATTAATCCATAGTTGTTTTTTCTGCTGTTGGAAGAGGTTAGCATTGGTACTAGCTTTCCAAATGCTCATATCCCTGGCCTTTTAAATTATCATTCTAAATAATAAGCTTCTCCTCACTCTTTGTAACTTTGGCTATGTTCTTGCTCACCTGTGGTGAAATGACCTGAAAATACCTCAGTAGTTAAACTGTTCCCTTTCAAGTCTCCACAGGTGCCAAGTCTGTCTGTAAAATTGTGGTTGAGAACTTCTGAGTGGGTCCTGTACCACATACATTGCATCAGTTAGTTAAAACATGGTCAATGTTGCATATTGACAGTGGAAGAGGTATTATGTAGCAGTTCATGCCTTGCACAGGTATAAATTTAATTGCTGTTTTATATTCACTGTGATAAACCCACTGTCTGGAGAGATTCTTGTTTTAAGAAACAATTAGTAAAAAAAGAGAAAAGAAAAAAATGAATCCTTGGCTAAGAGATCGCCAGTTCAGACACATTCAGGTACAAATTTACTTACTTCAGTCTGGTTTCTAAGCCAGTACACTTGCTGCTTATCAGCCTGGGCAAAATGCAGCTTGGAAAGGCACACAAATAAAAATTCTCTCTCATTTCAAGGAAAAAATACTTTAATAAATTTCTCTAATTCTATTTTTGTTTGCAAAGGGTATACAGTGAAGCTTTTATCCACTACCTCATTGAAGTCTACACGTAATTTCAGATACTCCTAAGTACTTCAGTGTATTATGCAAGGAGAAAGGAGAAATTCTTCATCAGAAACAGAGACATAATAGCTGAACCACCATAACAGTAAAGCAAAATCTATAGTAAGCCTTTCTGTCATTCATGGAAGAACTTTGCTTTTGACAGGACTGCAAACAAGGTTACTTTACTTAAGCTAGGTCTTTTGAACCAAACAGGTAGTTCTGAACTGTTTAAGGATGTTGGTGCTCCTGCTTTTGTGTGTGCATATTGATCAACATAGGGATCACTTTTCTTTCTTTTTTTTTTTTTTTTTTTTTTTTTTTTTTTTTTTTTTTTTTTTTTTTTTTTTTTTTTTTTTTTTTTTTTTTTTTTTTTTTTTTTTAATAGTCTGAATACTATTTAATTTGCATTATAGATTTAGAATGGAAGACCTATCTCTTTGCTCCATCATCATCCAATTATATCCATCTACCTTGTTTCCTTTTTGTAGGGTTGGGCAGAATATTTTTAAGAATACCTTTCCTTATGTGTGAGGAGAGGAATAAGTAGGGAAACACTGCAAAACAATCTCCTGCTCTTCTTTCCTGGAAGTCTGACCAATCTCTGCTGTTCCTGTATTTTGCTGGCCATGACAAAAACCACAACAGTGTGTTTTTCACAGCACTGTGAGGAATTACCCTTTTCTCTATGTGTGTGTGCAACCCACACATATGTAGTTTAGCTGCTGTACAGTTCATAGGTTTTGTAATTTTCCCTGTTAGTGCCATCTTAAATGGAAATTAAATTATTTCTTATTTGAGATTGTTTTTAGATACCAAGTCAGTAACATACGTTTTGATTAGATTTGTGTAAAACAGTGTTATAATTTCTTTGTTTTGGCACTACTACTATCGCCCTACCTGCTTAATAAAAAAACCCAAACAAAACAAACCTAAAAGAGATTATAGCTGTGATAGTAACAGTTAGATGTTGCAGATTATAAAGAATAAAAGCTAAATTACCTAGACATAAGGTAAATTGTACCAGTCCCATCTCACAATAGCACAGCTAGTTTTCCAAGTATAATTTTTCCACTCCTTTCATACGCAATATCACAATGCTTTGGGTCCACCTAACTTTAACACTTGGTACTGTTGTTTAAATAATTGTATGCAAAAGTTAGGAACATGAAGTGCTGTTGACTAAGCACAGTTAGGTGATTTTGGTGCCTAACTCGTGGAGCTAATGCAGTTCAACATGTTTTTAAAATCATGTTTCTCCAAAACCCAGTGTTGTTGCTGTTGTAAAAACCAGCTTTAAACTAAGGCATGTAGATCTGTTTAGAAGAGCTCCACCTAACTGGAGGTTTAGTAGAGTTTTAGATGTTTAGCCACTGAAAAATTACCATTTCAGAGCAGTAATCTGTGTTTTCTTTTATACCACATCTGTTAAAGAAGTTTCAGTTAAAAAGTCAGTTATAAATGAGTTAATAAAAAAGTTTGCCTTTAATGAAGGCTCATGGAAGTGGGATGGAAGCAGATCGACTTCATTTGAATTGGCGTGGTAGTTTTATTTTTTTTTTTTAATTGCTGATATGTGCTCCTTACTTCTATGGTGTTTCCATTTTTAGACTGAAAAGTAATAATCTTCTCAATTGGAGAATGTTCCTTACAGCTGCATGTTATGAGACAAGTCTCAGGTAATTCTTGGGAACCATTTCAGGTAAAATGTGTGTGGACTGATTGCATACGCTAAAGGGCTGATATGTTCTCTTCTGCCCTTTGCAATAAACAGAACCTAAAGCTGGCACTCAAGTGACATTTGTTTAATATTTCAAGAAGAAATAATATTGAATATTTTTCCACATTTTCAAAGAATCACAGAACAGTTTGGAAGGAACCTTTAAAGGTCTTCTAGTCCAACCCCTGCTCTGTGGGTAAGGACATAATTCACTAGATCAGGTTGCTCAATGCTGCATCCAACCTGACATTTGCATAGTTAACAACAGTATTTATATTTTTTAACAAAAAATAAGTTGATTTAATGTCCTTTCAGAAATTCGTATTTTAAAAATCCATGACAACTAAGATTAGACTAAGAAAATATTCTCAATGCTCTCAAGGACATACTTGGTTCTCTTAGGAATCATAAAGCTATTCAGTTCCAACTGTATAGGTGAGAGCATCCCTGGTTATCCCTAGAAATAGGAGAGTGGGCTTGTGTGTGCCAGTGTGCACAGAACTTGCCCCATAAATAAATTTAGGCTGTTCCACAGATGTGGCCAAAGTTTCAGTAGCTCACCGAGAGGTGAGGGAGAAAGAGATGATTTTCCCATGATTATGACTGAGGTAATTAGAAGTAGTCACTCTACCAACAGACCTAAATTTATTAAAATGTTACAGTTAAATTGCTACTTTTTTGGATGGTGATTAAAATTCCAGTCATTTTTAAAAAAATTACTCTGTACAAACTCAATTATTTTCATGAGTTGTAGCACTCAAGTTCATCTAAGTTTACATTCCATTCGTTTTGCAATTGGGTGTATATAATTCTGAGATGTTGGAAGGTTATAATGTGAATTGATTTTAATAAAATGCTTTAATTTTTTGCCTTAAACCTGTCTTTCAGGAAGGATGCAAGAAGTAAAATGGTTCATTTTGTCACTCAAATGCTTTCCCTCTCACTAAAAACAACAAAACCCAATGTAGATTCCTAAATTTTCATGTTTATCTCTCCCCTCTAAATTTTTTGGCTTGATTTACTTCTGGGAGAAGGGAAGAAAATTCACCTTTTACATGGTAAGTTTAGCAATAATCTGTTAAGTGATGCTTTTGCAGAGGTGAAAACCAAAAAGTGATTCAGGATAAAGGGAAAAAACAATTCCTTTCTCTGTCGAGTTCATTATGAAATATAGGACTCTTTAAAAAGTGGAACCCACCTACTGCTTTTACTATTATTTAATACAAGCAAAATTTGTATGTAGAATTTTAATTTGTTTTATTTCTCATGCCCTTTTTGCAATCTGCTGTTGTCAAACACTCAACTGCTTTGCTAGAGTGGACTGTCTTCCACTGATGGCCATGTATTTAAAGTGACAGTATAGAAAGCAACTTCTATAGGGTCAGTGATGTTAAAGCTGAAATTCTACAGAATTGAGTATGTATATCACTTCAGGTCACTGTGCTCTAAACTCTTTTCTGCAGATTATCCTGATAGAAAAAAAGCAGTTGAGCAGCATTTCAAGGTACACGTGTGCTTAAGTGTCCCAGCAGGAAAATACTGAAGAAAAAGATAATCAGTGAACAACTATCTTCTAGCAGCATGTGGCAGAACAGAGTAATCTCCACCCAAGATAACCATGATGACTATACTAGAAACTTAAAATTAATAGGCAGTGTCAAGGCAGGATGGTGCTATTTGCCCTTAACAATCAGTGGTGGTCTGAAAACTCCCTGAAGGTCATAGCCCAGGCTTCTGCTTTTAGGATGTGTCCTGCAAGCCTATTGTTGTTGTTCTTTCATATGTCCTATTTATAGAAATTAAGTAGAACAAAGCAAGTAACCAGTGGGGATACAGCAAATAATGTGTAATTATACCTAAAAATAGATATTCTAGAGAGAGCAGAGCACCTCATGAGTAACAGAAATAATCATTATCGTGCTTGAAACTGCTTGTTTTTAATGAGAGAGGAAAATGCTTTGGTCCTGAGAGCCTGGGTAGAGCAAAAAAGTAATAGAATCCAAATCGGTCTACACTTACATTAGTACTGTGAATGTTATTTAGCTAAAATAATTTCCCCTGGTTTAACGTTGCCCTATTCAGATGTATTGTAAAGGTTGTGTTTGCAAACTTGTGATTTTTTTTGCATAATAGTTGTATTTTCTTGTTGTTTAAATGCATTCAGAACACATTGTTTTCTGACATAATTCAATTTCAAGAGCTTTTAGCACCATATTGCCTGTAAACTGGTAGATTAAAGTCAGATTCACCACAAATTAACATAAGGATAGTATTTGAGCTCTTCTAATTACATGTTGGTTTGGAGTGGAACAGTGATTTCTTTTATCAAATGAACCTGAGCTCAAATATTTCTCTTCTTTTTTCTGGTTAGAAACAAAGGAGTGGGGTAGTGCACTGTAGTTTTCACAAATCACTGTTGCTCTCATGATCGGTGTTGTTAATACAGTTTACAGTGATTTCTACTCAATTGTAAGATTTTGGGTCTGGAAAAAGAAATATCTTGGTTACTTTACCACAGTAGTTTTCTTGTCTGTTTTTCTCCTTTCTTTCAGTTGTGAAGCAAAGATAACTTTCTAGCAATGTGTCCCTGCTACCCTCTGTCAACTTCGTGCAGTTGCTAGGGCTCAACAAACTCTTTGTCCAGCCTGCCTTTATGAAAATGTGCTGGCTTAAGACATGATACATTAACATTGCTTTTAAAAGAAAATATTACATTTTGCAGGTAATAATGTGTGTGAAGTGCATTAAAAAGCATTGCATCTGTGAATACTACCCCAGTGGTGCAGTAGACAGAAAAGATACAGATAATGATCATCGTTTCTTTTAATATTCTGACCCTTTCTTTAGATCATCCTGGGAAGCACAGCACCCTGGTGGAAAGGGAATGGGGGGTTGTTGCATGAACGAGTTCATACTGGTGAGAAGGTTGAATTCAGTTCAAGATGGAGATTCACCTACTTCATTCTGAAATAACTCCCCCCCCCCCCCCCC
>NDXB01004850.1:114423-129463 GCA_002631895.1 Agapornis roseicollis | reverse complement strand
GCAGCTCACCCCCCCCCCCCCCCCCCCCCCCCAATGGTATAAGCTTTTTGGAGCAGAAAGAATGTATGCATATATGATGGAATATAGCCAGCATTAATGTACTCCAATGAGTTGAGTTTATTTTAAGGAGGAATTGGCTTGGAAGTGGGAGAGGGGCTGTTTTGAGGATCTAGAGTAGCATATGAGGTAAAGTGAGCTATAGGGACCAATCAAAGAAAGTACTGATGCCCATCTCTTTTAAACTGAGTGGGGAGGGAAAAGAGAAATGGAACTGTGTATGCCATATACATTGGTGCAAACATTTTAAAGTAAATAAGGTTTGTTCTAGTGCTGCTTATTTGGCTGAGGAGCACAAGCAGTGCCTTAAGTAAAAATGTTTGGATTCATATCTCTCAATTTCAAGAAGCCTACTGCTGTGCAGGATATACACCTTTGGTTGCCCCTAGGACCCAAGGCTTGAGAGCAGCTCTCCTGGTTGTCAGTCAGTTGTCACTCACCTCATCAACAGTACATCTCTGGTAGTGGCCCATCTTCCTTGTTGGTTTTTGCTTTGCAGGCAGATGCAGTGAGACGTCGCAGTCACAGTGCTGTGGTGACAGAGGGGTTTTCAGATCAGGGGTAGGGCTGCATGTTAACCACAAGTGGCTTTCTGGGCTACACTCGTCATGAAGTCTAGATGAAACTTCCAAAGTTTTGAATTATTATCGCTTCGTTACACAAGCTCTTTGAAATTTCTTTCATTATTTTGTCTCCTGTTTATCTGACCTTTAAGATCTTCTGTCACTGACACAACATCACATGTGTAATAATCTTGCCTGTGCTTACAAAGTTTCAAAAGGCATTTTCATGGTGTCACTCTTCCATGCTATATGATTTTGCTAATCAGTTCTGCCTCATGAGCAAATTATAACCACTTGCTTATCATGGTTCTTATTTATGCCACTTTGCAACCCAGCATTCATCTAAACTTTTCTTTGCCTGCATGCTGTGATATCCTAAAATACAATTTTGTGTAACTGATGATTCCCCAATCCTTAGAAGTACAGTATGAGTGTTTTCAGACAGCCATGGAGCATGAACTAATAACAGCTGAGACCAAAAGTAAGCATAATGGGGAAGAGATAAGGTTTTCATCAGTGCTACAGCGGGTAAGATCTAGTTAACTGGAATGTGGAGAAGGAAATAAAAAATGTGCATAGTGGAGGGAGGCAAATGCATCACATTTCTTATCTGAACCTTGTCTAATGATGGAACTTTCAAGGTTCGGCTCCAACACAAAGGCTCAGATTTCCTTCATTTCCTGTGCAGCTTCACCTGTTCTCCTGAAGGGAAGGCAGAAACTACCAAAGCCAAAGTAAAGAGAAGGTCCAAACACTGTTTTGGATGTGCATTTAAAAATGCATCTATTCACAGAATTCCAGTGTAGAATGAAAAGGGTGGTAGAATAGCATGCATATTGTTTTATTCATAGTGATCTAGTTGGGGGAGGGGGGGGGGGAAGGCAGTTCTTATTTTCAAAATCAGACTTTAAACAAAAGAATCAATGAGAAATGGTGCCTCCTTACTTACAGGTTGTGTTCCTGCTGAGGAGTGTCACAGCATCAGTAGTGCTTGACAAAATGCAGCTGTTATTGCCAGGAGCTTTAGATGTAATAATTTTTACTCAGCATTCAGTGATTTTGGACAGACCACTAGAGGCTGCACTTGTATAGCAGCACTTCTGACTGCCTCATTTTAAATTTTCTTTCCTGGAATTCCTTCTCTATCCTACAGTTCTTCATAAACAATGGTCAGCCTTAGTTTGACTTTGGTAGGGTTTGGTAGGGTTTTCCCTTCCACAGTTGAAGTTCATTGAGCTGACTATGAGAGAGCCCAGTAATCAAATATAACACATTCTTCTATATCAGTAGCCTTTTGCTGAAGCACACTACAGACACTCACTAGTTAAACACAGTAAGGAGTAGATAGCAAGTTTTTCTCCTGATTTCAAAGATGCAGATACAGAGAGATACGCACAGTGCAGTGACTTACATGCCACCAAGCCCTGGCTTTAAATTGAGCAGTTCAGGAAGCTTGAGATGTGCCCGTTCCTTGGTTCTGTGCTCTATGGATGGTTTTCCAAGGAGAACAGAAGCAATGGACATGTCCTCCCAGCTGTGCTTCCTACATTAGCTAGCTGATTTTTTCAGTGTTTTTAGCTAAGGGGTTATAGGTTACAAAAAATAAAGACAAAATTATAATACTAATCCTAAAATTATGAAGACGTTCATCACTGCATTCACATTTTTGTCCCATATGCAGTGCCATGTGCTAGAAATAGTGTGCTCATCGGTTCTTTTATTGCAGCAACATTTTCAAGAAAAAAATAACTGGTATCTGATAGACCAGTTACACATCTCAACTAAAAGTGATTCTTGAGGGAATCTGAACTAAGATGTCAGGCCTACACCTTGAATCATAGCCAAAATGTCATGCCAGTTTGGTTTTGAGCTAAGAAGGTCTGCCAGGTGGCCAGAGAGCTTCATCTGGATGTTTGTCAACATTACCCTTCTTAGGAATAATTCTATTCTCAGATGTGTGCAATATTATTTGACCTCAGTTAGTCATACATGTACATCTGTGGCAGAACTTGGCACCAAACTGCTCTTTTCTGTCTAACCAATCAAATGTCATGACAGCATAATGCATCTGTTTATACAGCCATCTTTTTGGGAATATGCTTTCATTCTATTTATTTTCTTGGCAGATTATTTCTTTGCCACTAATACCTCAATATCAATGCAAATCTCAATTTTTCTGTCATAAAAATAACAAAATATAATTCTAAAGACCTTGCAAGTTAGTGTCTGGTTTCCAATCATCTGTTCCTAAGAAAAGAAACAGAGAATGCTGTTCATGGTTACCCTAGCCTGTATGCTGATGACTGAATATGGGATGACTTCTGACTTCAAAGAGTGGTAGCTGCTGGAAGCACTTTTATCACTGGGGACATGATGGGAATGCTTAGTGTTCAAAGTGGTTTTTACCCCTGTGCTCAGGCTACTGAACTGTCTTTTGTATATGCTGAACCTGTTTGAGTTCCAGCTGGTCTTTTTCTGCACTGGATACAGTTCTACATTCGAGGGGGGATTTATTTATTTTAGGAGCTGGTCCACACTGCTATATAGACAGGATGGGCAATATCATCCCTAAGATGATTTGTCATCATGTCTTGTATGTTTTCCCGTTTGTGGTATAGTAGTATGGCTGGAAATGGGTGGATGGGCCAGTTCCATGGTCCTTCCTACATAGGCCTATGTGTTGCATGCAACAAAATATAAAAAGCAGGATTTGTGAGCAACCTGAGACCCCACCTCTTTAAGCATTGTGTATGTCACTGATACACATTGATGGTCAGCGATGAGTTACAGAGGACGAGTAAGCTTTACAAATGAGTGGTACCAGGAACCTAAAGACAGCTTTAGCTGCTTATAATGCAGATTACTGTAGACATTGCCTTGGTGCTCTGCTCAGTGCAGTAACTCTTCACTGAATGTTACTAAAGTACTACTATCAAAATAGCTGTTCAGCAGCTGTTGGGAACAAGACTTTCTAGTCAGTTTGTATGTATACTCAGAGGTAGTCAAGGTAGGGAACAATCTTGAGTGGAATGCCAACCAAGTGTGTAATAATAAGGCTTTAAGACTGAAATTCACTTTTATTAAAATGGGTTTATTTAACCTAAAATGTTGCACAGAATTTCAAACATGCAAAAGTTTTACACTATCAATTCTCTGAGATGAACCTGAAGAATTGCTTTGTTTGTGGTACATGAGCAGTTTCCATACAGCAGTGTAGAAGCAATGGGAACTTACTTGTGTAGCAGTTGTCACCACCCATACCTTGGAGAAATGCAAGTATCTTTCAGATGATGACTATATAATTGCTTCCACACACCCCAGAGGGAAGTTTCTTTCAGCAGGCCTATGTATTATAAGCTTTCCCACCCTTTCCCCCAGGTGCATGAGCTCATAAATCTTACAAATGAGACAAAGAGGGAGATGTCCCCATCATCTAAAGCTGAGGAGTCACTAACTAGAAAATTCAGTTCCTGCTCTACAGTCTTACATGGAGAACTTGGTGCTTGTTTGGCAGGTACCTCAACCTCACTCTATTTTCTCCAAATGGTGTTACACTGGCTCTCCAAGGCAGAAGGAGAGGACTGAGCAGAAAGTCTATCCTCTGCTGCATTTTCTCCTGTCATCTGTGGCCTCTGGTCCCTTTCCACTGCTTTCTACCTTTCTGACCTGGCCTTTGTGAGTTTGCCAGATACATTTCCTGCAGAGCAGGAATGGTTTCTCTGCCTTTCTAAAAATGTTCTGTTCTTTGTGCTGGTAAGTAAACAGAAGAACAGAGCTTGTCCCATGATGGGGGATTTTTGTGTGTGATAGGAGGGAAACAAAGGAAGGAAATGCTAAGTTTGAATTACAAGTTTATATAAATTATGTTTCAGAAAGTACACCGGATACAAGTTAATGCATTAAAGAAAACAGAGGTTGTAAGGGAAGTGTCAAGGAGCCTGAATAGGCAGGTTGTTCTGCTAAGGTTGTCTGCTGTTTCTCACTGTTGGCTTCCAGTTGTTTACAACTCTGCCAAATTTTCTTTCCATTCGTGAGGTCTCACCTGAATTTTTGGTTTAAAGTTCGGCCAAAATAGCTGAGTTGTTCCCAAGAAAGGGGGCATATCCACTGTGCTTTTCAAACACTGAAACCGCCTTTTAAGTGCTTCCATCCTTTCATCAAGGACTTGAACTTGACACGTAAAAGAATGACGGCCTTTGTGTCAAGGAAATACCTTCAGAAAAATCTGCCTAAATCCCAGGTCATGAATGCTAAGTAGCTGCTCAAATTTGTTGTCAAAAAAGACCAGCTTTATCCTGGGCCTGAGCAGGGGTTTCTCTATGGTTGCAGAACTAACTGCTCTAAAGTCAGGTCCACTACCAGGGCAGGAAGACTGTGATGGGATGTGAGCACCACATGTTGACATGCAGGCAGTGCAGGCAAGCTGCCTGACTCAACAGGTAAGACCACAGCCAAAAGAAGGGTACATCAGAGGAAAGATACTGAAAGATTGAGCAGGAAGTAGGGTGAGGGATACTTGGGTTGGAGGATAAGGGGACTGTGATATTCAGGAAGGGGTGGGGTGAGAACCCATTTGATCATTTCTTCTGACAGTATTGAGGAAAAACAAAAACCAAACAATAAACAAACAAACAAAAAAAAATTAAAACAATTAAGCTCCAAGACTTTTATTTTTGAGCTGTTCTTGGGATAAGGCAGCAAGGAATCAAAATGGTTGAAGGGGTGAATGAGAGAGACAAATGTGGGTGGTGGTGGTAAGTCTGTTGGAGCGTGATACGCAGATCCAAGTCCTGGGCTAAGCTGATGATTGCAGTGCACCTGGAGCAAGCCAGGGGGTAAAGCCTGATGAGTAGTACAGGCCATATCCATCAGGGCATGTTTCTGCTGAGGCAGAGCAGAAGCTGAAATGCTTTGCTCTCAAGTTAAAGGCATGGAGGGGGAAATCAGTATTTGGATAGAATGTAATAAATATGACTGAGGGAAAGACAGACAGCTGTAATTCAAAGTTAAATCAGGAGCCAAAGGACAATTTAATACCTTCTTGTTACCAAAGCATTATTCATCCTATGCCCTAAAAGATAGGGGGGTTTTGCAAACAGTCTTGTAATTACGTATGTAAGTGTGTGTGGCAGCAAAGGGAGGTCAGTAGAGCCAAGGGTGTATTGGCAAACAAACCTGTTTCCAATATTTACTTTTCATGAATACGTGACTTTGTTGTCTTCATAATGTTCTCAACTTTATTGTACACGATGTCTTAGCTTGGTTTGTTGCTTCCTGCCTAGGGCTTGCTGGAGCTGGATCCCAGACTCCAAAGCCAGCCGTTCACAAGACGCTGTTGTCAAGATAAGATTTTCCCCACCATGTTCAGAACAGAGCATTTTTCAATTTTTCTTTAAAGCACTCTATATTAATGGAGTGTTAACAGTTTGAAGTCAGGTGCTCAAGAATTTGCACTGGGTCTCTTCTAGCCATCAATGGCGAATCTTGGCTTTCATGTCCGTGCCTGGAAGAGGACCACAGTCTGAATAATGGAACCACCCAACATATTTGACCCAGTAAAAAAGGAGGATGGCTAAAGATATGTTTTGGGCTGTCTTAGAGATGTGCTTTCCTTTGTCAACTCTTCCATTTAAGAAAGCCTTGTTGGGTTGGGGGATTGTTGGTTTGTTTCTTTTCCTAAGAGAAATATATTAAGCTCTACTTATTGCCAGGTGTCAAGACAGACAGTTGTGTGTAGCTGCCATCTACATTTTTCCTGTGCTCCTGGAAAGAAATCTGATTGATTACTCTGCCAGAGGCTTTAATTTTATTCCTGTCACACAGAAATGTCAATAGTTTATTGAAATACAATACAGATGTTGCATTTAGGAACTTGGTGGGATCTGAGATGCTCCTTCCAAAGGGGAAGTATGCAGAAATTCCAGGACTCCCAGGGACTCCTACTGAGCAGGGAAGATAGCTCTGTGAGAGTCTGAATACTCAGCAGAATACACTTCAAACTCCACATGAACTGCTGTGGGAGCACACAGTAGCTGGTAGCACCTTTTCACTCCATTCGCCCACGTTTAGGCTGTATGTCCCAGGGAGTTCGTTTTGGTACCTGATTTTTGTGGAACATTGTTGCTATTAGCATTTTATTTTGCTCAGTCACTAAAGGTTAAAATGGTGAGAACTCTAAATGGGGAACAGGAAGAGGCTAAAATCAATCTGGCTCTCTTTCCTCCTCTTTCCCTTCAAGTAGAGAAAGAGTAGCAGGGGGAAGACTTAGAAAATCATGGAAACTTATAGTAGTGTCTAGCATATTGCTAATATAAAGCCCAGTTTGTCTGCAAAGGTTATTCAGGCTTACAGGGCAAGCACTCAGATGTTGTTTATCAGTGTTGTCCTAAGCCAGAGGCAAGAGTTAAGTAATGTGCACTGCATGTTGGCAGTAAGGGGTTGGTTTTAGTATTTCCTATGTTAAAATGACTGCTTACTTTCTTTTGAAAGGCAGTGTTCATTTGCATTTTTTATGATTATTCATGTTTCACCCTAAATATTTAGTCTGTAAATTTAAGAGAGATTAGTTTGCAAAAGAGAGGGAATAGACTGTAAGTCATGCTTAAATGTGTAATTTTGAAGACACATCTGGGTACCTGTGTTCTTCATCCTCCTCAGCAGCGCACCGTTATGCTACCAACATAATCTAATAAAGTAAAGCTGGTGTTTTCATGATTCAGCAATTTGGAATCAGGGATCTTGACATTCTGTCGTGTTGGTTTTCATACTGTCTTTTAAGATAAGACAATAACAAATCAGAGCACAATATTTGTAAATGTCACACAGCGCATACAATAGGCCTTGCAGTATATATTATCTGGACTGAAAATACAGAGCATCTATTAAAAATGACCCAATATATGAGAAAATAACAAATCTGAGCCTGTCTGCCTTGTATTTGCCTGTCGTTTCCATTTTGATTGCGATTGGCTGGCAAGGGCTGCTGCTGGCATTGCACAATTGGCTTAGATGGAGAATTACAAAACAGGAGCATATCCCTTGACTGGGACTCGGTAGTACATGCAGCTGAGCACAGGCGAAAAAGAAAGGTCACGCGTACGCAAGGATTTCAGCAGAATCTCTCTCACAGATGTTTCCGTTCCAGAGAAGTGCATCTGATCTCATTCTTCTCATCTATGAGTTGGACTGTTTAAATGCCATAGGGATTTTTTGTTTTGGTGAATGTAAAAATGCACCTGGGAACAAGTTTGCAACCTGGAGGCATATGAGAATTTTGAGTGTGTGGAGCAATATTGTGAAATGATCAGAAGGATCTGCATTTTTAAGGGTTTTTAATATCAGTGAGGAGGAAGACAATTCCAACAGAAGGTTAAAAGCAGATGCAAAAGGAAAGCAACTTCATTTTGATACTGAAATTATACTGAAAACAGCATGCAGGATGGATTATATCAGCACCAAATCAATGGAGAGTCTAAGGGGATTATTTTTCTCTGAAATACTCTCTGAACAAGAAATGTAAAAACTACCTTTCATGAAAAATAATTCATGATTTGATTATGGTTTGAAGCTCTGTGGAACATATTTGGGACTGCTGCATCTTTCCAAAGGTGTACAGTATAGTGTATCTTTACTTGAGATGCTTAGGTGAAGAAGATTCTGCACAAAAAGGGCATGCCTGGGTCATGCTGCCTTTTCAAGTGAGAGAACCAGAGGAATTCCACTTGTGTTTTAACTCAACTTTATCTTTTTCTTCTTCCCTCATCCAAACTTAGTTTACGAGATGCTGGAATTGGATTTATTCTTGTCATAGATCGCAGACAGGACAAATGGACCTCCGTGAAAGCTTCTATTCTGCGAATAACAGTGAGTACTGTCTTAAATTAATTCCTTCAAAAGATTTCTTTGGTGTTGAACCTTCCTCTTAGAGTGGAAAACCAGCCAATTTCTTCAAAAGAAGGGTAGCCAATAGATAGCACAAAAAGTATCCAGTAGTTCTTTTGCATCCCAGCTGACGGGAACTAAGCATCATGTGTCTGTGGTGTGCTTTTAATGCAGTTTGCAGCTCAGGACATTTTCCTGAGAAGGCACTTGGAGAGCATATGTGTGTGTATACATGTAAATGCATGTGGCTTGCATGGACAGCCCATGACTCTGCCTTTCACTATGCCAGTGAGCTTTCAATATAGGAAGAGATGAGGATTCTGCCTTACTTTGCTGCTTGTGAAAGGACTCATGATGTCCAAATTAAAACAGGGGTTGCGTGTAAACAGGAAAATATTATGTACTTGCTACGATCTAATTAACACACTCATTAACACACAGTTAATTTCAAGTCCCACTTTTAAGTAATGTTTTTGAAATCTGAAAACAAAGCTTCTTAGAGGCTTTTTTTTATTTACACATGTAGGAAAAGACATTCATGTTTATGATGTGCTCAACCTACTGTTGGTTTACTTGCTTTCTTGTTATCCTTTCTTGTATTGTTAGTGCTTATAATCTTTCCAGTAAGTGCTGAAAAACAGAGCTGTAAGCATCTTTTCTTTAACTTTTAACGGCTAATGAAATTTGGCTCTGTAAGATAGAAGTGAAATCAAAACAGTGAATGTCATTTTTGTGTAGCCCTGTTCTGACCAAAGAATTGTTATATTTGTCAAAAGTTAAAAGGTATTTATTAAAGGTAATACCTTACTCCCACTATATGACTTCTTGTGAATGAATAGGTAATGATAAATATTCCCACAATACAATTTGTTCCATAATAAGTATGTCAGGAACGTTAAAATATTGAAAATATACCAGAATATTAACAAAATTTGATTTTGCAGTTCATTTTGAAATTTTGTGATAAAGCTTTGAGATGATTCCAGTGGTGGAAACTGAGAGCAGCATAAGTGAGGGTGATTAAAGTGCTAAATCTTTGGAGGTTTTGAATCTCTAAAAATTCAATGCTGTAGTTTCTGTTCAAGGACAAATAAGTATTCCGCAGATGGCAGTCCTTTCATTTATATAATTGGGGTGGTTGCAGGTGGGAGATTATTATGGACACGTTGCTTATAGCCATAATATTAATGTTTATGGTAATGTTCCTCCAGTGTGTGTCATTTTGCCTAGAAGCACAATATACACAACCTGAGTATCTATTCCCTTTGATAAGGGACCCATCACTGGAGTGATGGCATTCATACCTCAGGGCTTTGCCTGGAGAAGGGTGTTAAGCACAGGAAGTGCTGTGGGTTGCAGTGCTGTTGGTGATGGGTTACTTTCCTTTTTCCTTCTTTTCTCATTCTTCTGTGAGCTTTATAAAAAACAAAACAACAAAAAAAAACCAAACCAAACAAACAAAAACAAACAAACAAACAAAAAAAAACCAGCAACAAAAAACAAAACATGAACAAAAAAACCAAAGCCAAAACAAAACACAAAAAGCCCCACACTTCTCAGTTGAAGTCTGATCTCTTAGAGGCATGATCTTTTTTTATATATTTCTTTTGCTGAACTGGCTCAGTTCTGGCTTCGTATTTCATGCATGGGTGCGTGTGGCAGCCCTCCTTTGGGCTTCAGCAGGAGTCACATCATCCTTGAATGCCTGAAAATTTCATTTTCCTACTCCAAAAGAAGATCCTGTGAAAAACAGTTTGCTGTTTTCCATCATTTGTTTGTTATAATCTTTGCCATAAATGAACTCTAAGTACATTTCTGCTGTCTGTTCCTTAAAACAGCAAAGCCAAACATACACAGTGTGTATCTTGCACCAGTCATGAGGATTTCTCTGGGTCTGGTTGATGGACAAAGTTTTTTTTTTAAATGGCTCGAGGCTACTGGAAGCTCAATTTCTACTTGTTTGTTTTCTCTAACAGTCAAAGTTGTCTTTTGATAGGTATGAAGCATCTGAGTGTCATTTGGGTTGTCCAGATAGAAACTTGTGTCTGAAAGGCTGGTATCCCAAGCAATTTTGATTGCTGCTGTATGTGAGGATATGTCTCACATTATTTGAGAAGAGAGTTTTGGCTGTTGCCTCATTTGTTGTAGTTCCTGCAGCATCCTCCCTGTTGCCTTTCCTGACTTTTCTCTAATCATCCTGAGGGGGTTGACCCTCTTGATTTGTGAAATCAGAGATGCCAGTGTGGGGTGCTGTGACTGGAGCATCTGCCCATCACTAATGTCTTGACAGCTGTAGGAAATATACTTGTAAATGCTGAGCAGCTGCTAACCAGAAACTTGTACTTTTTTTACTATTATTATTTTGTGTTATTTTCAAGACTCTTCACATAGAATGTTTGGTTAGTACTAGTGGGTGTTGGAAGTATGTTTTGAAACAAAAGTGATGAAGAAAATTTTTTTTCAGGCTGAAATTAATGTGGAAAATCTTTCTATATTATGAAAATTTTCTAGACTTCATTTTATCCCTGTTTTTGTTAGGGACCATTTTCTTTCCTGGGACTGAAAAAGAACAATAATGAGCTGAATCTGTATTTCATGGTGATTCTTTAAGGTTGCTATAGACAGTCAAGGCTGTAAAAACAGAGGTAAAGCTATTTTTGCAGACACAGTGGAAGGGCAGTGGCTGCACCATTCATCCAGGAGGACCTCTGCTGAAGCACATGCAGTGACAGCAAAGCTGACACCAAAGCCGGAGGCTGAAAGATGGAGCCTCTTTTCCTGGGATGTGAAAGGGTGCTGCTCTGTTAGTAGTTCCAGTGTGTTTCCTTAAAAAAAATGAAGCTTATGTCATTACACCATCTTTGTCTCTGTGTTCCTGTCATCGCTGTCTTCCTCTATCTTGACAGGCTGAAGTGTGAACTCAGTCTTTCAACCAAAAACTTGCACTCAACATCATTAAAAGTTCCACCATAGCCATCAGCCTCATACTGAAAGTCCAGACAAAATAAACTTCCTTAAACTTGGAGTTTAGGGAATAACATATGTGTGGGCAACTGCTGTTGAGGAAGCAGTTGATATGGAGGTCACCTAGGCGGTAGAGAGAAAGTTTTATCCTGTCACAAACTTTGCAGCCATTTCTAAATATGACAAGAGTTGGGTTTTATCCAACCTCCCTAGAGAAGCTTACTTTGTGATTTGCCATTTTTGACTAGGGATGTATTGCATGCAGGTTTCATGCCTTCTGTTTTAGAGTGCATTGTCCAGAGCACTGTTTTTTCTTAGTTTTTCATAAATTAAAATGCAGTCTTCACTGTAGCAGAGGCTTAGACCATTAGTGGCTTTGTAGATTAGGGCCAAGACCTTTAGCTGGCAGGGGGAGACCAAAAACCAGTGGAGAGACTAGAGTGCTAATACCAGCCTAAACCTTGCAGGAGCCAGGCAGTCCCAAGTTTGTGCCATCTGGAGTTGTTTTTACATCCAAGGTGAGAAACAGTGAATTACAGTAATCCAACCTTGAGTTCTTTGGCTTTGTAGAGAGGTGTTGAGTTTCTTAGTGAGTTGTTGTTGGAGAAAAGATGCTTCTAGTAAGTGATGCTCTGTGAAAGGCACTATTTTATGTTATGTTATGGGTAAGTATTTCTCACTAGCCCTGTTTCTAGCAAGCTCTTTGAATCATGTTCAGTAATGATACTTAACAATTCATATCAGTTAAGTTTGAAAAAGCTACTGGTCTTTCAGCCCCTACTTTTTTTTTTTTTTTTTTTTTTGCTTGGATTCAGAACAAGAGCTTGACAGTATGATGAAGTTAATATTCATATTAATATTGTGGCTATTGTTACTAATTATTTCAGTTAATGATAAAATAAAAGGTTATTTTGAAATGCTGTATGGTTTTGTCTCACTGCTTTGGAAGCTTTGAGAATATTACATGTCCAGGCACTTTGTCCTTGCCCTTGTAAAGTCAGCCATTTTTCGTTTTTATTATATAGAGTTTTAATATGCAAAAAGAGAGAAGTGGTTCACTTAAGGTTTGAAAACAGGATCATAACATCACAAACATTAAACCAGATCTAATGCAAAACAGCTCAATGTTTTTGAAACTAGATTTCAAAATGCTGCTTTTATAGATTGATTTAATTCAAAATTCTTTCGTGACAAGATGCCTGTTTCAAAGGCTTCATTCTAGCCAGGAATAAACAGTCTTGACAACAAAAAAAATAGGGGGGGGGAGAGTGGGGGCACTTTTTAGCTCTTTTATATACAGAGGTATTTTGGAAAGAAGTGCCCTGTGGCTTGTGGTATACTAGTTAAGTGCAGAAGGGAAAACACCACCACAGCATTTGGTGGTGTGAGTATATTGAAGCTCTTCATAAAATGAAAATGGTGTTGCTCCAAGTATTTTAAGACAGAATGACTATAACTGAGTCAGGCATTAGCTCTTTGATGGCTCGCATGGTTCAGATAGTTCTGAAAGCTCTTTACCTGGAATGTGGGGAAAAAAGGTCTTGTAGGTTCACTGTTTATCAGAAAAACTTTCCTTTGCTGTGTAGGAGTATAAAAGACTTTTGAGCACCAGGGCAGCTGAATGAATTGCTCTGTGGGATTGAACAGTAGACGGCAACTTTATTTTAAGTACATGTCTGTCTAAAAGGTATACATACCTATCCACATAATTCCTTTGTATACTAAATAAGCCTTAGGAGAGCATAGCATACGTGAGATATGAAAACTCAGAAGTGTTGGCTTTCTTTCCCAAAGCTCACCTTTAGGTATTCACTACTGCAAGCTTTAGTGACTAGCTTCTGATAGTAGACCCCAGCCACTGCCCTGCTGTGTGCTGCCTCTTTCTGGGAGCAGCAGCCTGGCAGTGCTACCATACTGTCTAAGTAAATATTGCGACCATTGTAAAGTATGTGATTTAATGAGACTTATTCCTCCTTTGAAAACGCCATCTGCCTAATAGCCTGTAGTGCATGTGCTGTATACAATTGCTGTCAGGCAAGAGTGTGTGGGATTGCTGCTCTGCCTAACTGGTCCATGTAAAATTGTTGGGTGACTTAAACAGCTCCCTGTTGGGCACTAACAGAGCAAGACCACATTACAAACTGGAAACCAAAAATAGGAAGACTCTTAGTACCTGTCTTTGAAATGCTGTCCCTTCCGCCCTGCAAATAAGCTTACCAGCCATCAGGCAGGTATTGTTTCCTGCTCAGTTTTTGCAGTTCCTTACCAGCCATTCAGCATCACATCATCTTCATATGTGAGAAGGCCTGCATCTCCTTACCTCCCACTGTTAGGAGCTGCTTAACTTCAGGGTCAGTACTAGTGCTGCAGATAGGCTCTCTCTCATTAATATTCTGTGAAGAAAAGTGATAATTAAGATGATATGTATCTAACCTAATTTTACATTTTGTAAAAAACACAGATGGGGTCAGTCTGTCTTCTATTGCCTGTTTCCAGAAGCCTGGAGCATGCAATGTAAGCTCCCCATCCCTTAGAAGCAGGGGCATCAACCTGCTCCTGAGTATTAATTAACTGGTTTCCTGGAGTATTTGAGGTAGTCCCTGTTTTGTCCAGCCAGCAAAGTTTCTCCCAATGTTCAGGGCATTTATATGGCAGCCATTTTGAATATAAATTCCTATTTTGGTCAGATTTATTTCAAAGCTGATATTTACTTGCACATCTACGTCTTTTTCTGTTCTTTGGAATTGACGCTGGCCTGGCTGGGTGGGAAAGTGAATGAGATAAGCAGATAGAAAACTAATCCCATGACTGTCATGAAGTACCAAACAAGTGCCAGTGCTAATGCAAGTGAGATGACGGAATATATAGGTTGCACTAGAGTAGAATAGGGGCTACCCTAATTTTCATAGAGGATAACAAAAGCATGACCCCTGATTTCCTTTTGCATATATACTAAATCAATTTAATTGCAATATTTGAGACAAGATGTTGTGGGAGCAGTTAACGTTGGTCTAATAGGCAGACACTTTTGGAAAAAAGTTTTCAAGCACACAAACCTTTTTCAAGTCTCAGTGATGTTCATTGACTTCGCCAAACAGTCCTTGAAGGCACTTTATTTTATGGCACTACTAAACACGCATGCTTAACATTTGGCACTGCATTCTTGAGAAGTCATTGTTCACTCTGTCTGCTTAGCATACAATGACTTCAAACAAATATGCTGCTGGACTGGAACAGAGATTTCTTGTTTGTTCTCTTGTGTTCAGGGTGAAGCTGACTAGTGGATGAAGTTCACACACATCTAAGGAGTGTGTCTTGCATCGTATCATTGTCTTCAAAGTCACAAGGGCTTTTGGAGGGAGGGAGAAGTTAGGAAAATAGTAATATTTGGGCAGTGCAGATATAAGCTCAGATAAACCAGAAAAGCTGGTACAGGTCAAACATTGTTTACTGTAGTAATGCTCCCTTTTCTTGTTGTTTCACAAAGATCTATTTGCAGATTTGACACTAGCCATAACAAGCAGAGGAGGCATTTGTTTAAGCCTTGGGTTTCTGGGGGCATGGGTGAAGGGGGG
>NDXB01004850.1:89618-114362 GCA_002631895.1 Agapornis roseicollis | reverse complement strand
GGGGGGGGGGGGGGGTGGGTTGGGGGGGGGGGGGGGGGGGGGGGGGGGGGGGGAATGAAAAAAAACTCTGAGCTTTTGTTGAGACAGGGGAAACTTCTGGCAAGCCTTGAATGGGAGTTAAAGTGGTAAAAGACTGCATTGACTTAAATAGCATTGTTTTGGGTAGACACACTGAGATGGAGAATAATTGTAATGTGTATTCTCTGTTCTTTGAATTGAACACTGATGAGACAACCAACTTAATTTGGTCATGCAGTTAAACTATTTCATAAAAGCTAATACACAGTTTAGAAAAATTTTCTATTGCATTGCATTTGGCTACCACTGTTTGCTTCAGTAAATATCAGAATCACAGAATAACAGCTTGGGTTTGAAAGATCATGTGGCTCAACCTTTGGGGAAAGGGAGCCTCGATGAGGTGGTCTTGGTACCCAATCCAGTCTCGTCTTGAAAACCTCCAGTGATGGGGACTACCACACCCCTGGGGAGGTTGCTCCATTATTCTCACTGTAAAACATTTCTTCTTATATCAAGATGAAAACTCCCCTGGTGCACCTTGTGCCCATTGCCCCTTCTCCGCATGGCTCCTTGTGAAGAGAGAGCCTCTGTTCTCTTTGTAGCCACCCTTCAAGTGGCAGCTGGAATGCTGTGATGAGGTTCCCCCTGAGTCTTCTCTTCTCAAAGGAGAAAGAAGAGAACTAATTCCTTCAGTCTGTCCCCACCAGGCAGGTTCTCCAGCCCTTTGATCATCTTTATGGTAACTTAAATTTACTTTTTGGTGTTTTCTGTGCTTCATAATTTCATCCTATTGTATGTTTCTAATGTATCTACTGAACTTGAAATTCACAGCATAGACATTTCCCAGTATTCTGGGTAAAGGCTAAATGGGTTGCAAGTATGTGCTGCCAATGACACTATGTCTGGATGTCATGTAGTGGAGTAGATATTTCATATACAAATGTGTTATCTAAAAGATATTTCTTCTTCATCTGAAATGTTGGCATTGCAAATGAATTAACTTCACCTTTTGGAAGCTGAAAATCAGCAGCTCACACTCTGAACAGTGCTATTTTAGGCACAAAATTAATTGACACATGCCTATTGCGTGTGTGAAATGAATTGACTACATGGCTATCATTCTGAAAAGCTTAGGCAGGAGGTTTAATAAAAAAATATATTTTGTTCATTCTTGCAATACCTCCAAATTAAATAATTTTCTCAAATAAATTTGCAGCTGTACTTGATACAATAATTTTAAAACATGGTAAAACCCCATCTTTTCTTAACTTCTGAATGCAGTCAGGCATTTTCTATTGAAAGTTTTTAATTTGAAAACTGTGGGTTAGTAAGTCCACAGGGTGTACTACTTTTAGTACAGAGAGAGATTATTTGAAGTGCAAGGATGAGAAGCTGGTGTGGGCACTCTTACCTGGATTCTCTTCCCAGCCCTCAGACAGACTCCTTTGGGATTGAACCCCATGCTTTCTAGAAAATTTGAACATCACCAAAGTGGAGGCAGATTGTGACACTCAAACCTTTGAGGTTCCTCAAATTGAGATCTCTGTTGTATACTGAATGATTTCTGTTGTATACTGAATGATCTCTGTTGTATACTGAATGATCTCTGTTGTAATACTGAATGATCTCTGTTGTATACTGAATATGCAGGGAACAACACTGAAGTCTTCCAGAAAAGTTTTTTAACCACTTCTCTCTTTTAAAGTTTGTGATTTTCAGTGCTAAATACCTGAAAGTCTTGGAAACTTCAAAATGAATATTAAACCGCTCTCCAACCTGCCAGATACTAACAGTTTCACTAGGCATGGAAACAGAGCATCGTGTAACAGCTCTTTAAATCCACTTTTGGATTTTAAATGTTTGATGGGTTTTGTCTTTTTTTTTTTTTTTTTTTGAGTTTTTTTTCTTTTGTAGTTCAATTTGCTAGAAATGTGACATAATTTCATCAGTAAAATGAAGAAAATGGCATACTTACTCATTATAATGCTCATTCCTGTAGTGAGCTTCACTGTCTCCATACAGTGGAAATACTGAATAGGGGGAAACACTTGCCTGATTTCAAGAATTTCTAAATGCCAAGTATGCAAACTTCTGCCATGGCAGAGGTAGATCCTTTGTAATTTAGTGCTGTTTCTGTGCTTTCCTTCTTCTCTTTTCTGTTCCCCTCCTTCCCCCCCCAAAACACTTCAGGAACTGGGAAAGATCCACCATACTATTAGTTGCAAGATGATAAGGAAAAAGACACAGCTGAGAATTGTTACGTTCAGCTCTTACTTCTGTCTGTAAAATTAAAGCTTTCTTCTAAGCTGCTGTATGAGATATTCAGTCTCAGTGGCAATGGTTTGTGTAGGCAACTGGCAAGGTAGTATGTGCACAAGTTAGAAATGTGTTGTTAGTTGTTCAGACAATAATGGAGGTTTCTCTTGGCAGCCCCTATGAAAGGGAAGATAAGGTAAGTGTGAGACTGTTGCTGTTGAAAAAGTATTAATCCACCAGTGTTTATTAGCCCCCTTGGCTGGATGTAATCTTAGCTAAAGAGCATTACAAGCCAGCCCTGAAAAATGTGATTACAGGAGAATAGAATCCTGTTCCCAAAGAAGAGTAAATGTCTGTTTGAATGCAGCTTTTTGTACAAGACTTGCAAGTTTACAATTGGCAACCCCATTATGGGAGGCCTTTGATAAGGTTAGATTGTGGTTTAATGGGGGCTTCTCCTTGTTCAAAAATATTTTGTGGAGCTGAGACACAGAAAATAACAGACTAAACTTGTTTTGCAGGCATCTTTCCCGGGAAACCTACAACTAGTTCTCGTTCTGCGCCCAACAGGGTTTTTTCATCGAGCTCTCTCGGACATTGCTTTCAAATTCAACAAAGATGAGTTTAAAATGAAAGTACCTGTAAGTAATCCTCTGTTTTCACTTTACTATCAGGAATCCGTTAAAGTACTTAATGTAGCCAGTGAAGACCAAAAAAAATCCCAGGAAAAAGGCACGCTTAAAGGAGCATGTGAATTTTTAAGCAGATGCATTTCCCGTGGACAAATACTGTAGTTTCTGTCATTTGAGCAAACATACAACTGTAAACCCACTGATAATACTTTTGTTTGTAAATGTAGTGTGTTTATAGTGTAAAATAAACTCTGAAACTATGCAAGTTAAAAATATACAAGTTATTTTACTTCTTGGATGTGAACTTCAAGGGTGAAAGATAATCTTTAAGATACTTTTCCCCCACACCTTGTTTATTTTTGGTCTTTACAGGCCAATCTACTGGAGATAGTGTTGCTCTCTTCCACAGACCCAGGATAACAAGGGAAAATGAACAAGAAATGAATGTTGCTTTTAGAAAATAGCCATGTATGGTTTATCAAGATTTAAAAAATCTGATGGTGTAATTCATGTTGTAAAATCCATAAGCTTTTTTAAATGCACCTGGTGCTCATGCTCATACGCAGTTTTTTACTTCTACCATTATCTTCAACTGAAACAACTGTTAAGTTTATTTTTCTGTACACAAAGGAAATAGTTCCATCATTTGCTTCTGTACTGAACTGAATTTTCTTGATAGGAGACCGAAGGATGGGTCTTAGAATCCTTAACAAGCGACTTCTCAACACAGTCCCCTTTTTTTTGCTGCTGCAGATCATAATGCTGGGCTCAGTATCAGAACTGCAGAGTTACATTGATAAAACACAATTAACAGAAGATCTTGGTGGCACCCTGGATTACTGCCATAACAGATGGCTGTCCCGTCGCACTGTAAGTCTTACTTGTTGTTATAACTTTTCAGTTTAATGGTCTGGTTTATGCCCTGTCATTTATAAAATAAATTCCAAGCGATGCAAGTTGACTTGCTCAGAGTGAGAAGATGTTCCCAATGGTACTTAGTCATCTTAGAGAAATAATATGAGTAATAATTTGGGAGTGGTTTTCTGAACACTTGGAGCAACGGAATTACAGTATATTATTGTGTTGAGGTTTATTGGTTTTGCTACAAGAAGAAAAAACTCAAGTTGTTAAAATAACTCCAGAGTATAAAAATATGAGGAAGATATGCCTGATACAAGCCTAGGAAAAATATACAATTAAGGAATTAATGGTGACGGTATCTGTTGCTTGCAAAACTATACTTTGACCATTTTTCATGTAATTCATCTGCTTGGGTTTGTTTTGAAAGTTACATTTTGTATGCATGTGTGTGTTTGTATATATGTATGTGATGAGCAATGAAACATCTTTAATGATTTTTATTCCAAAAGGCTATAGAAGGTTTTGCCCAAAAGGTTAAGCAAACAGCTCAGATTCTTCAGTCCTTTGGGACTGAGCTGGCTGAAACAGAACTACCAAATGATGTGCAATCAACCAGCTCCCTTCTTGCAACACACACAGAAAAGAAGGACAAAATGAAGGTATGTAATTTCTGTAAAAATGCTATTTTCTAGTTAAACTGTGTTTTAATTTATAGCTAATAATGCTAATAGAAAATTCAGAGGATGTTAACAGACAATATGAAATATTGAAATCTTATTGAACTTGTTTTGCTTCGTTTGATGTTAAATATCCTCCTTGCATTCAAAGTGGCATTTCTTGAGGCTAAGTTTATGTTTGTACAAATGCATAATGACTTGTATGTGGAATCAGAAATTCCTTTGTAAGTAAAAGTGTGTTCAATTTGCGTTTTTGTTTGCAACAAGAAATTTGATTGTATTTGTGTGCACATATGAAAATATTTGACCTGTTGAAAAATGGACAAATGTTCTTTTGAATCAGATAAAATGAAACCTATTTGGGGGTTTCAAGGCTGGGTATCTAAAACTTATGAGATATTTGGAGCCTAAAGAGACCTAGAAGCCTATATATCATGAAAATTAAACTACGTTACATTGGGATCTTAAGATGGTAAGCATGGAAAACAAAATGGCATTTGGAACTTATTGTCTGTATTTGTTGTCAAATGCTGCTTTTCATCAAACTGTGCTTGCTCTACTGCTGTTAAGGCTTCAAACTGGAAAAAGGATTTTGTTTTATGAAGTATGCTTAGAAAACCAACAGCACACCACTACAGGGGGGGGGGGGGGTTGTTTTGTTTTGTAGGAGGATATCAGGTTAGCAGTAGAACAGGGAGATGATATCCTTGGAAGTATTACAAAACCAGTTGCTGAGAATCCTGAATACAAACTGAATCAAGATCAGCTAGACAATCAAACTACAGTAGAAAGGTAAGAGGAGTGGAATACTGAATGTGCTGCTTTTCTGGGTTTTTTGACCCCTTCCCAGCTCTTTCATTTAGTTCCTTATGCATGCTTTTGAATTGAAGTGGGAGGTTTCTTTTTCTTTAAATTTGCCCAAAGGAGCTTCTAGCTTTGCTTGATATCCTATCAGTGTTGTTAGTAGCTTTTAATTTGTTACTAGGGAGTATACTGCTCTTGAAGTATCTATGCAAAAACTTTCTATATGGTTCCTTTGGGCATATAAGTAATAGAAGTTTTTTCCTTTGCTACCCCTTCAAATTGCTGCCAGGTTTGAAGACATTTTATCACCATAGAACAGATGTAAATGTTCACAAAGCTATGAAAGCATTGCTTATTTCCCCCAGGCAATATTCTGCATTCTTTTTTTTCTCTGTCATTCTGTGTTTCTGCTACAGTGGGGCTGACTTTTCTTTCCAAATAACTGTCCATTCCAATACACAAAGCTTGGCAGAAGTCACTTTTTTTGGTCACTCTTGCTATCAGCCATCCGAAGGACAGTCAGGGTGGGGGTTACTAATTTGTCCAAAATGTTCCCACTCAATATAATATCTGAGGGAAGTTGGAACAAACTGTGTGTGTTTACATGTGCCTTTTTCCCAATTGGTTTTAACTTGTAAATTCAGGGTTTATTTCCACGCTGTTGAAGACAAGAGTTCATTAAAATTCTGATGTATGGCCTTCTATGGACATAGTCTAAGTAAGGCAAAACACACTGTAAAGTCCATAGGATAACATACTGTCAAATGCAGCATTAGAAGATAAGTTCAAAAGTAAAAATTCTAAGGCATTCACCAAAATTATACTTGAAGAAGGCTCTTTTCATCGCAGTACTGCTGTGCACTTGCCTGAGGTATTTAAGAAGTAACTCACTTGAAAGAGAAGCAATGACCTTCAGGTTTATTATGAGCCTTGCTCCAAGGAATGAAATGTAAGGGCAGCTGGCTGGTCACAGCAGTATGACTTTTTGCCTTCGTTTTCGCTCATAGCCCAAGGCTTGAGTTCCTCTGGGTCCTAGCCCACACACATTTGCATGTTTTATTTATGTGTGCTAGCCCTAAGTACCCATGTCCCGAGGCCAGAGCTGAGAAGAAGTCTGTCTGCAGTAGCTAGCTTCAAATCAGCACTTGCCAATTTTTCAGAACTTAATATTTGCGTTGGGTTTCAGTTTTACACCACTGTTATTTTAGGAAACAATTCTGTGCAATACTCAAAGTTTCCTGTATCCAGTTTATTTTTTCTGGAAAATGTTGCTTTGGGGAGGCTTTTTGTTTACTGTGTAAGACTGTATTGTCCATTGAAGGTTGCACCCATCATACTTACAGGTTTTTTGGGGGGTGTTTGTTTGGGGTTGGTTTTTTTTTTTAAGGCTTCTGGCTCAATTACATGAAACGGAGGCTGCCTTTGATGAGTTTTGGATTAAGCATCAGCAGAAACTTGAGCAGTGTCTGCGCCTTCGGAATTTTGAACAGAATTTCAGAGAGGTGAGAACTTCTTGGTGGTGGTCAATACTTGGTAATACAGAAATGATGCAGAAGAAAATACTTCCCCCTCTTGGTTTTTCAGCTCTTGAGTGTGCTTGAAAGTTTCTCCAACTTTTTCTTGTACATGTCCTTACTTGACATACAGCTGTCTTTACTACCTTGAATACTTGCCTATAGAGGCATAATAGCTTCTCTTCTGCAGTCTTACAATCTTTTTTAATTCCATGGGCCCAGCAGTGTATAGAGGTTCAAAAACTCCTTTGAAACCTGCTCTCCACCACAGAAGCGTAATATGCTGTCTGCAAGGCTTTCATCTTTCCAGTAGGCCTTTTTATGGAACCAAGACATAGATAAAACCTTCTGGCTGAAATTTTATAAAACAGTCTCCAGCACTGTGGGTGGGAAGTTACAAACACGCTGTTAGAAGCTGGGTGGAGGCTGAACTACCATTTTTACAGCCAGTTTCTGACCTCATGTTAGTTTAACTCATGTACTCGATGGCACTTACAGTCTCTTTACACTGGTGTAGCTGATCTCAGAGCACAGCCCCTGTGTCTCTGTGGAAGCAATGCTCAGGAAACCTCTTACAAGTGTATGTCTGTCTCAACTGTTAGGTTGAGGACCTATCCCTCACATTTTGCTGTTCATGTTAATGTTGCTTTGTATTACTGTCATCTGGTGAGAACAAGATCATAAATGTTTCCTGAGCATTAGTTTTCCTGTTCTTTTTTTCCTTTCAGTAGCAGGAAATATAGGATTATTTCACTGCCTCTTCTTTGCATTTGTTTTCATTCTGAATTGGGGGTAAAGGTAGGCTGACAAAAAAAGTTATTTGTCTCTGTGCTCAAGTTACCCCATAATAACCTGACTAGATAACCAGATAACCTGACTAGAAATAGTAGCTAGCAGCTATTTACCTGATGGGTCTTCAGAGAGGTGGAATCATCTTCATTGATACATAGCTGTGTCTCATTTCAGGTCAAAGCAGCTTTAGATACTGTGTCTGAGAGACTGTCTGCTTTCATAGATGTGGGAAACAGCTGTTCACATGTGGAGCATATTTTGAAAGATCTTGCCAGCTATGAAGAAAAAGCATGTGTAAGAACTCTCTAGGTCTCCTTAATTTCTAGTATGACAATGCATGTGTGGAAGGGAACTGTATTTGATTATTGAATGTAACTTATGAGCAGGAGCTTAAGTTGACAACAGGGCAGAAGAAGTCTCTCAAGTAATGTGTAGAAGGAATTTGGAATGAAGTCTTTAACCACTGGAGCAGCTCAGTTCTTAAAGAGCAGAGTGACCATTCACAAAGTCAGGGTGATCAGTTTGTGAAGGAACTGCATGAAGTGTATGCATAGCCAAGTTCTGAATGTAGCGATCAAGGGGCCACTTCCATTACAACTGAAGCCATTTATTTCATTAAATCTCAGAAATGAGAAAGCTGTGTATTGAATGTACAATATGTTAAAAGATGAACAACAGAAACATACACTCTGAACAATGTAGAAAAAGCACCTTACAATTTGTGCTTCACAATAAAATATATAGCTCTGTAAGTGAGGTTGTTGCTCACGGCGCTAAAGTGCTGGAGTTAGCTACTTTTTAATTTGGGTTCAGATCTCTGCTGTATTCCAAATTGTATATTTATGCACACAAACATGCTGCCAAATACATAAGGCATAGAAAGACAGTAGTGGTTCCTTCACAGGGTGGCATATGATAAAATTCATTGGTGTTTCTGAAGTACTCTGATACAATAATGTCGCATACAAGTTCTTGGGCATCTGAAAAGGAAAGAAATAATTTTGATTTATTAAACAAGGCAGCTGTTAACTAAAGATGTATTCTTTATCAACATGTGTATTTACGGCATAAAACATTTTCATTGGTGTTGATTTAAAAAAAGATGTACCTAAATCATACTTGCTTTCTTAGGAAACTGTAGCAAAAGCCAGAATGCTAGCATCAGAGGGTGATGCTTTTATTCAAAGCAATCATTATGCTGTGGACTCCATTATTCCAAAGTGCAGTGAACTTCATCAACTCTGTGATGCCTTCACTACTGAGATAGAACGGCGGAGGAATCTTCTTAACAAATCTCTAGAGCTGCATGGCTTACTAGAAAAGGTAAATTTTGTATGGAACAGTTCTGTTTCCCATGCTGTTTCCTAAAACCTCAGCCAACCAGCTGTCAAAATGGCAGGTAAAACATATGTGTGTGCTGGAAGTTTTCTCCTTAAACAGCTTGAATACATCACAAGTAGAGTCATGAAATGGTTTAGACTTCTTAGTGTTTGATGCTGACATTGGTGCATTCTGAACCTGTTCTTTTCTGTGTTTCTAGTCTATGAAGTGGTGTGATGAAGGAATTTATCTGCTGGCTTCACAGCCAGTAGATAAGTGTCAGTCTCAGGATGGTGCAGAATCAGCATTACAGGAGATTGAGAAGTTCCTAGACACTGGTGCAAGCAATAAAATCAAGGAGTTGAATAAAATTTACAGAGAGTATGCTCACATCCTCAATGAAGACCTAAAGGTATCAGAAGACATTTATGTGTATCTAAGCATCCATTTGTTAATTTTAGAATTGCTCTCTTGCATGGCCATTGATAAAGCTAAATAATCAGTATTATGAGTTATACCTGGGAATTGGAAAGCCAACACATTTCCCTACCTAAGGTGCAGGTCCTGTCATATCTTTGGAAAAGCATTGAGGGCTTCAGAGCCTTTTAATAACTGCTTAAATTTTTCAGGTAGCAAATTGCTTGTAAAAGACATTCTCCTAAGTGAATATTTCAAGTATCTTCTTTTTTTTTTTTATGTAGCAAAAAGGTTCCTGTCCTTAATATTTGTATGACTTCTGCTTTGTAGCTGCCTTGTTTAAGAACCTGAGAACATGTCCTTGTTCCTCCTGATTGACCTGTTCATGTAACAGAACCATTAGACACTGTAAAAAAAAAAACTTTTTCTTTTTTTCTTCTTTTTACATTGAAACCTGAAACCCACTGGTTTCTCTACAGCGAGCACACAAATGTTTTATGAAGTGATGGTCCAGTATTTAAGTGTACTAATGCCTTGTTGAAATTATGCCTTGTTGGGAGTGAAGAGTAAGTTAATATTCTTATATGTGGAATAAAAGCAATTGCAAATCTATGTGCTGTAAATGGCAGTGTAGCTTTATTGATGGCTCTCTGACCATTTATTTTCTTTATTTCTGTGTCACTGTTAGGAGCATGTGCAAAAGGTTTTCCAGAAGCAAGAAAGTATGGAAGAAATGTTTCAAAAGAGACAAGTAAGTCTTAAGAAACTGGCAGCTAAGCAGACACGTCCTGTTCAGCCAGTTGCACCAAGACCTGAAGCCTTTGTAAAATCTCCTTGTACCTCTCCAGGTAAGTAACTGTAGTAGCCTTTAATTTTTTTGCACTGTGCTGAGAAACTTAAAGAAACTTGCAGCTGTAATTTGTGGTTGCACAAACATCTGTGTCTGATCTGCTCAAGTTCTAACTGCTGTTTGATTTTGGTTTACGTGCTTAGGTCTTCAAAGAGAATGCGTATCCAACTCAGAAAGCAGTGCACTTCGGAGGGTAAATTACAGAAGAGGAAAGGTAATTGTTTTTCTTTGCACTTTTTATGTTTGAGAAAGTCCTAAAACAACAGAATATTCAGGAACTTCAAGAAGAATGAGGCAATTCCACTGAAAAAGTGATGGTATTACCCCTATCGAAGTAACTCTGGTGAAGCAGTCATGCTGATTGAATAGAGGCTGCTTTGTCACTGGGCTGGATGCGAGGGAAGGTAAAGTAAATACTTGCCTATATTAGGAAAAATGTTAGGGGCAGCAAAATATAAAATCTATGAACAGGAAACATTTTTTATTTGCCAGTAGTAACTGGCTACTCTTAAAACTGGCAAGAGTGAAGAGGTAGTTGTCATTGGCTCCAAGACAGCTTCACCTGACCTAATGGGTTGCCATTCCCAAGTGGGGATGGTCTTCCTGTCCCGCCTCCGGCAAGGAAAGTAACCTGACAGGAGCACAGAAACAAGTAGTTTCCCACTGGGTTAGAGACTTGAATCAACTCAGTGAAAAGTTCAGCAAAAGACAATGCAAGGAGGATGGCGGGACCACCTGACCAGCAGGGACAAGAGTTCAGGATGGGGTTAGTTCATAGGGGATCGAAAGCAGAATCTCTCACTTTTTCAGCAAGACGTAGTTAGGTCAGCCATTACAGTAGGAGCTGTAAGAATGAATTTCAGTGACAAGGTATGAAGTTACCATAAGGTTAGCAGAGTAACTCATTTTCAGCTTGGAAAACAGACTAAGACCAGTGTTGCCCCAAGATTATGCTGATGCCCCCAAGATTATGCTGATGCTGGAAAGGTGCCTCAAACCACGGTCTTTTCTAAGTTGGTTTTTCATGGAGAACTAACTCACTGTGTCTAAATGTTCTTATGTGCTTCAAGACCTCCAGGTTGACTTGGATTTTTTTGCAGTGCTCTTGCAAATTGCCTTCATTTTTAATGGAGTACAGTCTTCCCTGTGGAAACGCATGCTGAGTGCAAAGCTCCATATTTTAAACTGGTTTTCCCCCATGTGATGCCATGATAATTTTTTTGTTGCTTGCTTGTTTCTGCCTTTAGAGTGAAATGACTGAACTCCATCAAAGCAGAGGAGGATCAACAATGGATGATGAAGAAAACCTAGCTGTGTTACGGCAGTAAGTATATTTTGATAAAAGAAAAATCCTTTTTCTCTGATTTGGTTCCAGCAAAGGCTGAGTTTGGCTGAGGATTTGATAAGACAGGTATGCTCCTCTGAATTAAGTCTCAGTACTTTTTTAAATACTTTGGCTATGCTCTGTACCCGGAGGAAGATTTTTCAGTCTGTCTGCAGCATTATTTATAGTTCATATAGTACCCAGACTGTAGCTTTGCTGCAGCAGGGTGATGTTATAGCAGGATAACTACATATTTTCAGAGATTACATAGTTCTGAGTAGTAACCTCCTGTAAATCTGTCGGAATTTTTGGACTCCATGCTGCAGGAGACTTTGTCTTTTTATTTGACTTTTTAGTCCCTGTTTTGAAAACTGTACCAAAAAAAAATCATTTTCTTATATAAAATACTGAGCAGCATCACTTATATTAAAAAAGTAACTTACTACCACCTGCAATGTGTATAGCAGAGCTTGTCTTTCTGCTTGTAAACTGGATACTTCTACTGTCTTTTCACCATTGCACATTAAATCATACAAAATCACAAGGGGAGGAGATTGGGAGAAGCATGCTGCTTAACCATAAGGGAAATTAAAGGGGCATTGTGATATTAAAAGGTTGCCCTAAATGCCATTAATTTAAAAGGGTTGGCTTAACTCTTAAGTCTTTATTTGATAATTCTGTGCAACACTAACTCCAGCTCTTGTAATACTTGTGAACACAGCGTAAGCAGGTTTCACTGCTTCAGCTCAGTTACTACAGCACTTAAAATGCCAGATTTGACTTATTTACCTGTTTAAACACATTTTCAGAGATTTTAAAATGTTTTAAAGATGTGTGCTTACCAATAAGGGTGTGTAAACTGTTGACAGAAATATCCATGAAACATCACATTTTCTGTTACTTGGAAATTGTTCTTTTATTGTCTGAAGTAAAGTAGAAACACAAAGTTAATGTTGCCTCATTACTTCGCATAACTGAATAGGCCTGCCCTAATTGCCGTTCTTTGTCTACAGGCATGTAATGAATGAACTTATTGAGACAGAACGAGCATATGTCGAAGAGCTTCTCTGTGTTCTTGAGGTAAATATTCAATTCCACTGCAGCTGTTAGTGAATCTATTTCTGTCTTCCATTTCATGGTTGCTCTGAAGGTTTCCTTATTGCTGTAATGTGTCTGCTTGTCCCATCAAGCAGTGTGATGATTACACCTCTCCTCTCTGCATCATATTTTCACAGAGTCAGGAATGTTGATTTTTTTTTCCTAGAAATATTCATACAACTAGGATTTTGTATTAGAAACACAAATTGGGCAGAAAACAAGGTGCACCTAACTATTTAGGTGGAACATATTGGGCTTCTAATGATCATTAATTCTTGTAAAAGTTCATTCCGGAGTCTTGGGTCATGTGTAACACAGGAAAGTGCATCTGCATGAAGAGAACCTTGTGTCAGAGGAGAAAATTTGTTTATTGCATCCCTTTAAGTGATCTTCCAAATGTCTTGGGTACAATAGTGGGAACAGAGTTCTTTGTAATAATAATAATAATAATACCTTCACTCAAAACTGTAAAGGGAACAAAGGTTGATACTCTCTTTGCTCCATACTTGTGAAGGCACAGTTGCAGTACTGCTGAGTTGGTTGTAGAAATACGCTGCAGTATTCTGTGTTGTTCCTCAAGTCTGCTAAGTCTCCAGACATGGATGTGTCATTTTCTTGTAGTCTGATTTGTGTGTAGGAGATGATGAAGCTGCAGATAACTGAGGTTGATGAACTGGAATTGAGCCAAGCAGGAACTTTTTGTGTCCATGCCAATGTTAAGCTCCTAAATAGGAGCTGTTTGAAGTTATGGACTGGAAGTAATGATTTCTAGAAGCATACCTTCACGTTAAAGGAATGTATGAGGGTTTTGAACTCTGGTCTTGCTTTTGCGTAGCTTGTGCTCAGCTTCCCATAGTATTTATATCCTGGGTCCGGTCCAAGTGCTAGGAAGTTCATGACAGTAGCATGGTTGTATCTGCTGTGCAGCAATAAGGAAAGGTAGGTTTGGAGTAGACCTTAAGCATCACTTTATTCTCTGCTTTTGAATGCAATGCTATCTGTGGTTCTGTTCATAATATAAAGACTCAAATAGTTCAAGGATTTTTAGTCCTTCTGCTACTGGAGGGTTGTTGCAGAATCTTTCTTTTATTCTTGTTTTGCATAGAATATAGTGCAACCCTTGTCTTGCTAGGCCAAGCTGTCTTGGTTTTCCAACAGTGTGATAAACTCTGCAATTCCCTGACCATGCCAGGCACACTTCGCGGTGCTTCCTTGCAGTTTAGGATTCCATCTCTCGTGAACTTGGGTGTTTGGCACTGCCAACAGTAATTCTGGATGAGATTCTTGCTGAAGTATGGTTCAATGGCAGTCTTCCAGCTTTTGATTAATGCTCATTATTAATCCATACCTCTGGCTATTGTCCAAATTCCTTTGTTTCTCCTATTCTATTAATTTTCCCATTTATCCTGTAAAATAACCTGATACTCTTCTGTAGGGGAAGTGTCTCTTTATTATGTCATATTTAATTGCCATACATTTTCTCCCTGCTAAAGCTCCCAGTGTAAAAAAACCAAGGTAGCTCCAAAGATTGACTATTGGCTGGGTTTAAATCACAACAGTCTGAAACTGCTATAGCTGCTTTTATTTGAGCTTATAGTTTTCCTTTCATTAGTAACCATGATCATCTGCCTTTTGTCTGTGAAATCCAGTAATTTTTACTGGGGGAAAGTATTGGTTTAGTCTATTTTTACTTATTACATTTGATTCCTTTTTCTATTTATTTCAGTGCTTTTAGAACAGCTTTCAGATGGAAGACTTAAGCAAAGCCTTATGTGTTGTTAAAGGAAGATTAAATGATCCCTGTGGCTGTGTAGTGTAGCTTTCCCTCCTCTTTCTTAAGACACAAGTACTGTATAGGTAGTAAAACATGAAGAGGTTTTATATTACATTTTTAAAAGAAGTACTACATCAGTCTGAAGTGAAAAAAAAATTGTCAAAAGTTTTTTGTAAATGTATGGATTTCATGCTTTTATTTTTTCAGAATTCTAAAGTTTTGAGCTCTGTCAGGTTAAAAACCAAATAAAATCTGTTTGCTGTCCTATCCAAATGCTTGAATTTTTCAGGCTAGGCTAGTTCTAGTTTTTCTAGTTTGGACATCACTTTGAAATTAAGAATCTTACTTGTAGGTGCACTTTTGCTTATCCTTGAATTTAATTTGTCAGTGTGTTATAATTCAGTGCAGTTTATTATATCAGTGTCACTAACGCAATGTTCTGTTACCTACAAATAACTACAGACAGCTTGTTTTCTCATAATACTAGCTAAGACTAACATGAAGGTTTGTGTGTGTCCTGGGATTGCATCTTTAAATGCAGACATGTAAAGTTTTCACAGAAAAGGTGCAAACTACAATTTATAAGCAGTATGGGAATGCATAGTCTTTGCTTGGTGGAAATGATTGCAAACTTTGTTTCATCTTAACTAAATTTGCAGTAACTATTCAAGTGTCTTACTAAAGACTATCAGTGTGTCTTAGTGGACTGATGGAAAACCAGAATTTGTGTCATTTTGTCATGATTAATACTAAGCTCTTTCTTTGCTATATGTCAGCCTGCAGGCAGACTTCCTTGTCAGTGAGAGACAAATACTGTAACTAAAGGGATCTAATCAGTGTGCCTCTCTCCTGTTTTGCAGGGTTATGCTGCAGAGATGGACAACCCCTTAATGGCTCATCTCATTTCACCAGAACTCCAGAATAAGAAGGACATCTTGTTTGGGAACATGGAAGAAATTTATCACTTTCACAACAGGTAAGGATTTGCATTCAGATCTAAAAATAGCATTGGGATAAGGTTTTTTTACTCTATTAATCTGAATTAAATTGCTAGACAATCTTTACTGAGTCATACTTGGCTATCTGGCATGTCAAAATTCATGTTGTATGAAAGAGGAAAAGCAAAATATCTGTAACAGGTGAACAAAGCTGTCTGAAGCTTCATTCAAATAACTGCGGTACACATGTAAAATTATTGCATTGTGATCCTCTTCCTGAAGAAAGGTTAAAACCTAATTAAAGCAAGGCTGGTTTGGTTGGGATTTTTGGGGGGGTTGGGGTTTTTTATGAAATTTGCTATGGGAAGGAAATTGTGATTCTAAACCACAAATTCTCAACTCTTACATCTGGTCGAGACTGGTTAATTTTACACTTGAGGGACCTCTCTGTGAAGTTTCAATGTTTGCTACTACAGAGGTATTTCTTCACAGGATAATATTTGAATTGGTAAAAATGAGAAGTATTTTCAAGAGAAGTTAAGCATGTTAAATAGTTTCATATTCCAGTAAAACTACACTGGAAGTTTTGCTGCTGACTTTTTTGGGTGATGTTTTTTATTTGAATTTGATTTGGCTTGGGTGTTTTGGTTTGGTTTGGTTTGTTTTTTTTCTGGGGAGGTGGGATTTCGTTTGTTTGTTTGCTTTGTGACGTTTAGTAGTATTTGGAAGGAAACCCCAAACTTTTACTTTACAAACACTTTTGCTGAAACAAAATCCCCCTTCCTTCCCCAATCTTATATTTGATTTCAATTGTAGCAACACTAAGTTAAAAGAATTTAGTCAGAATATTTTAGTGTGCTATCCCTTTTTAAGTACATGATCTAGAAGACACTTGTTTCATTTTGTAGTACAGAATTACAACTGTTTCCCAAAGTTTAGAAGAATTGCCAGATGTAAACATTTACTGCAATTTTTTTAATGTATGCTCTCTGCTCCTCATAGAATATTCTTGAGAGAACTGGAAAACTATGTTGAATACCCAGAACAAGTAGGACGGTGCTTTCTGGATCAGGTATGTGTCATCTTTTGCTGGCTTTTCATTCATAAGCTCCCCTGGAGGGCTGAAACACATGACAGTGGTCTTCATGTGATTGCCACCACGTTCCCTTTGTCTTGAATGGGTAACACATTAATTGAGAGTAGGGGTATTTTCTGCTGTGTGGGGTGATTAATTTTCTCAGAAAGAGCTACTACCTTGTTGAAACAAAACCTTATTAAAGTAGCATTTAGGAAAACGTGGAGTCATGCACTGCATTGTTTCACATCACTATAAATGGTTTACTTGGATAGATTTCTTTACTGGATATTTTTCTTGTCATTCTTTTCTGTTTTCTTTAAAGAGAACACCTTAACAGAGTTAAGTTCAAAATATTTTTATTCTGAAAAGAGAAAGCTATGCCAAAATAAAACCTGGTTTGTTCTGGGATTTATTAAACAATGAGTCTCACCCATGGCACACTAAAGGGCTAAATAGGTATCTGTTTATGGAAATCAATCTTTTGTTGTTGCTGCTTATTGATGCTCTAAAACTCTTGGGAGAAGCCATCCCTCTCCATTTGCTGGCTACATCCATGGAGATGCTGTTGCCTAACAGCATCTGTTGAGGAACAGAAGTTCTTCTGTGCTTGCCAATTTCCTATCTAGTTTTCCCTTTACAGTTACTATGACTGTTTCAACAGTTTTATTTCATTTTGCTTTTGACAAGTACTAAGGTGATAAAGGGCAACAAACTTCTTGGTCTACCTTAATGCAATTCCCAGGCCAAAACACATTCATAAAAAGAAAATGTATAAAGAAAAAGGGGAAAACTTTTAAATAAGTTGCACAGAGGGACTCATGGTTGGGCATACATGGAAGTATTTTGCATATTGTAATAGAAACAGTTTTGTAAATATAATGTATGCTTCTTTGTTAGTTACTTAACATGCAACTGAAGCAAATGTTAATAGGAACATCTTATTCTGGTCTTACAAGTGCAAAATTAGTAGCCATTACAAAATTAGTGATTTTCAATAATTTTTTATTGCTTGCGTTACCTCAAGGAATTGCTTTTTGTTGTTGTTCTTTCATAGCCTCATAGATTATTAAAAGAAAAAAAAAAATCCTATGAATTTCATATATTAAAGTTACAAGAATTTATTAACTTTTTGCTTGTATCCCCAATTTCAGATGGAAGATTTCCAGATTTATGAAAAATACTGTCAAAATAAACCTCGGTCTGAAAGTTTGTGGAGGCAGTTTTCAGATTCTGTGTTCTTTCAAGTAAGATTCCTTGAGTGTCTAAAATAATTGTGGTGTTGTTTTTGTTGTGGTTTGTTTTGTTTGCTTTGTTTAATCATCTCAAGCACAAATAACAAAATATTGATAAATATTGATTTTAAAATATTGATAAAAATGTTGATTAGTGTCCTGATGGAATCCAATACTGATTACAGGAATGTCAAAGGAAACTTGATCACAAGCTCAGTTTGGACTCATACTTGCTGAAACCTGTTCAAAGAATAACCAAATACCAATTATTGCTAAAGGTATGTGTTACCAAAGTATAATGCTAAGGACATTTTGTGCATTTGGTTTTTTAAATGCTGCTTCTCTCAGCCTGCTGAAGAGAAACCTAAAAGCTAGTGGACAGGTGTATAAATCAAAACAGAGAAAATTCCAGTCTATCAGCTATCAGCTTGGCTCTTTCCTCATGCAGCCAAAAAGCTGGTAGTAGGCAGGCAAATGTTACACAGGAACACTGTGTAACTGCTTTTGCCCTTGTATTCTGGCTGAAGAATGAAAAAATGATTAGGGGAAACCGGAGGACCAAGAAACTTTTGCAACAAAGAAAACATAGTATTTGAAGTACTTGTTGCTACAACTGTAGTAACCAGTTAACTACAGTCACCAGTTACAGGCACCTCATCTGTATTACAGGAATTTGCCTTGCTGGGTTCTATGAAGTGTGTTCTAGAAAATGTACTTGACCAAGAGCACTGTGTGGTATTTTACAAAGGATGCTGTTGTGATTTACTTAAATGTGCTAACATTTGAGAGAACAAAATGAGGGCAATATCCTATCATAAATTTTCAAATTAATGTAAAAGGTTTTGCCATGTTCAAAGTAAGAAATATTTCCAACATAAATACATGTTTTGGTAATTGTGTTTAATAATAGTTTAAAAAAATTGCCTTGGACCAAATTTACTCTGAAGTTAAAGCTGAGCTGAAGTTAATAGCTTTTAAAAATTAATTACATTAAGCTTGTGCAAAGAGAGGATTATTAGAAAGGTTTTTGATTTGAAGGATCTTTACTGTCTGCAGTCCACAAGTAAATGCTTATTCTCATACTATGAAGTCAGGGGGGTTCCACATGAACTTGCAGCTGTGTTGGAAGATACAGCTTTGCCAGTAAGCTCTTTGGAGAAGGGGTGACTTCTAAAATGTGCAGTAAGGTTAAGTCTGTTACTAGCATCCCTGGCCTCACCATAATTGAAATAGTAAATGAAATTGACCTATGTGTTTACATATGTTGTTCACTTCCAAAACGTTACAGATGCATTTTTATTTGGTTTTGTTGTGGGGTTTGGGTTTTTTGTTTTGTTGTGGGTTGTTTTGGCTTGTTGTTTTTTTCCATTGTGATGAAAAAATGGTTGCAAAGTTAGGTTTATACAGTTCTTAGGTAGAGTTTACAAAACCTCTAGATGAATGAAATATATCTGGCTAATTAGCAGCAGAGATGAGAATTAAAACCTTAGGGTCTTCTGAGTTCCAGACCGTATTTAACCAACTAGATCATAGGTATAAAGCTTTTAAAACTTTGCCCAAATTCAGTATTAAGATGTGAATGTTTCTAGTTCCTGATGTTTCCAAAGCTAAATAAGTACGTTGTCATTCCCTGCCCACTCAGGAAATGCTGAAGTACAGCAAAAACTGTGAAGGTGCTGAAGATCTTCAGGAGGCATTAACTTCTATACTGGGTATTCTCAAAGCAGTTAATGATTCTATGCACCAGATAGCTATTACAGGCTACGATGTGAGTAACAATATTTTTACTTTTCATTCATTTCTTAGATATTTGCACAACGTACCCTATAAGCATATTAATAATGAGAAGAATGTTATACAAAAAGTTTCTTTAAACTGAATTGTTTAGTGAAAATAATGCATAATGGGTCTGTCTGTACTGTTCTGAAGTTTTCCTGCTCTGTCTTTCCAAGGATGTCTTGTTTGTTTTTTCCTTTGATCTACTTGACACTTGAGTTAAAGACTGAAAATTGTCATTAAGAGTCTGGTTTAGGCTACAGCCAAATGGAGTCACTACTAAGTTTATATATCTGTGTGTAAAACTACACTCAAAACTTCCAGTAAAGGAAAAAGAATCACAATAAGCAGCTGTGGAATAGAGTTGGGGGGGCAAAAACCCAAACAGCCTAATATGACAGTGCGCTTCCCCCTCTAAGTGTAGATCTGTGTAGCTCTGCTACTGATACTAGTGACTGTAAATCCTGCCTGAACAGTGTTGGGGAGGAAAAGTTATGTGTAAAACCCAACACTGACTTTACTTCTATTATGTTTCCAAACCCCTCATAAACACTGATGCGTGAGATTACTTGGAATGGCAGAACTTGTGAAGACCTGTTCAGAATATGCTTTCTAGTCTGATGTTATCTCTTTGTACTCAAAAATATCTTTTTTCTTTTTTGTTCCAGGGTAACCTGAATGAGCTAGGCAAGCTTTTAATGCAGGGATCCTTCAATGTCTGGACTGATCATAAAAAGGGTCACTCAAAGGTGAAAGATTTGGCTCGCTTCAAGCCAATGCAGCGACATCTCTTCCTCCATGAGAAAGCAGTGTTGTTCTGTAAAAAGCGAGAAGAAAACGGAGAAGGATATGAGAAAGCACCTTCTTATAGCTACAAACACTCCTTAAACGTAAGACACCTAGCAGTCCAGCAAGGTCGAGTACTATGGGCTTAGCCTGCAGTAATACAACATTTAGGTTTTTGTCTGCAAAGCTGTGTTACTGTTCTGCACTGGGAACTTAACCCTTTCAGGCAGGCCTAAGTGGTGCTGCAGGTCTGTGTTACTTTGTGTTGCTTTCTGTTAGAGAGTTGGAGGAGAGGAGGTGTAAATTACCCTCTGAGACTTCAAGTCCAAACTGTCCTAGTCTAGCTGAATGTAGAGCATTCACCTCTATCTGAGATTTTGTGGTCTGGATTTAAAAAACAATGTTTTGTGTGTCGGTTTCAGTTCAAATCTTTCTTTCCTCCAAGGTAGCCAAACTGATACAGGGTGCTGAATCTCGCATGTCCAACATGCAGATCGTGTGTTATTAGCTATTCTTTTCCTAGAGCAAGAAGCCAAATGTGGTTTTCCTTTCCAGAAATAGGGTACCAGATAATATCAGTAGCTGCCTGTTTCCATTGCTTCTGTAACAATGTGATAGGTTAGCTTCTGTTCTCTTTGCTTCCAGATGGCAGCAGTTGGAATAACAGAAAATGTCAAAGGTGATGCAAAAAAATTTGAAATCTGGTATAATGCAAGAGAAGAAGTTTACATTATACAGGTAAATAAATAACCACATCAAAAAAAAAGAAACAGAAGGAGGGGGAAAGTCTAACTGTAAGATCTGGAATTTTCTTCCACTGGTTTATCACTAACAGGTAGTGACGAGGAAATGTAAAAAATCCCAAACCACCACCAGATTAATCTGTAAGGTAGTTTCTTAATAGATTTCAATTGCAGAGTCTTTTGAAGATGGGGGGTGAAGGGGCAGGGTAATGCGAGGGGCAGAATGATGGTGTTTTACGGTGTCCACAGAGAATATTGTGTGCACCATTACTATTGCTCTTACTTGAGTAGTGAATGGCTTGGGAGCCAGTGTTTGACTGTAGCATGTGCACAGCCTCTGTCTTAGTGTATTCCACTTCTAACAACTAGTTTCTGTTGACCAAGGACTAGAGAGGCAGCTCTGTATGTCTCTCTTGAATGACTCCTCCAAGGCTGTGCTTTGGAATGCAACTCTGTAATAAGTCTTCTCTTCTTGATGGCTGCTTGTATTTATTTTTGGGTAGGCACCAACACCTGAAGTTAAAGCTACTTGGGTAAATGAAATAAGAAAAGTGCTGACAAGTCAACTGCAGGCATGCAGAGGTAAAATATTTTGGATGTATATGTTTTTTTAATTTCTTTTCTGTTTGAACTTCAAAACCTGCCCTGTATATCTTCGCAGGGGAGGTTTAGATTGGATATAAGGAAGAAGTTCTTTCCTGTTAGGGTGGTGAGGCACTGGAATGAGTTGCCCAGGGAAGCTGTGAATGCTCCATCCCTGGAGGTGTTCAAGGCCAGGTTGGACGAGGCCTTGGGTGGCATGGTTTAGTGTGAGGTGTCCCTGCTTATGGCAGGGGGGTTGGAACGAGATGATCTTAAGGTTCTTTCCAGCCCGAACTATTCTATGATTCTATGATTCTCTGACTGTAGAAATGAAAAGCTTAAAACACAAATCAGTTTTAGTAGTTCTTTTACTTTCTTCCACTGCAGAAGCTAGTCAGCACAGGACACTGGAACAAACACAAAGTTTACCTCTACCAGCATCATCTTGTACAAGGTAAGCAAGTATGTTGTCAGATTTGCCTGGCTGTCATGTAAATATACTAATACACCTAGTCTGCAGTTCTTCGTTACTCCTACCCCTAAATACTGCCCCCTTTATGCTTTGGTTTTTTGGTTTTTGTTGGGGTTTTTTTGGGGGGAAGGGTGGAGAGGGGATAAAGTAGGTTTCTTCCTACTGTAAAGCTGTGAACTTTAGAGTTTATACGTCTTCAGAACTGTTAAACTGAGGAGCAGTGGCACAGACATTGCCACTTGATAGAGAACACATAAAGGCAATTTTCTGTACCAGCCAAAATCCTGACGGTATTATGTGTCTGTTTGTTGAACAGCTAATTATATACTCTATATCCCAGATAAGAGAGTTATGTGGAGCAGCCTTTTCCTTCTTTCTTTGTTCTTTTCCTTCACCTGAATTATATTTTGTTTCCTTTCCCAGTGTCTTGCTGTCTTCCTGTTTGGTTGGTTGGTTTGTGGGGGTTGGGCTTTTTTTCCCCCAGAGCATTATCTTTTCTCTCTTCTTTGTTCTGTTCCTTCAGTTTCCTTTATTAAAAGTGGTGTGTTGGTCCCTTCAGTGTCCCAACTTCTGAGTCAAGCTTTTCTTCTTTTCCTATTTTTAAATCCCCCATGCTATATAGTCTGCTTTTACCTTCTATTCATCCCTTCTCTGACATCTCTTTTTAATCCTCTGCTACTCACTCTTTTTTAGTAAGTGTATGTATATATGCACCTAGGACCCTTTGCGCTCACATCTTCAGTCATTCCCACATGGTGTGTGCTCAAAAAAGTATCAGTAGCTCTTTCCCCTGAATGTTTATGGAGCAATTTAATCACTCAGGGAGAATTTTCCAGATGTATAGTATTTGTGGAATCTCTTTCTCCAGTCCATTCACAAATGGAGTTGTGATTGGAACCCAACTGCAAGATCCAACCTATGTTCTTCAACCTATGTATCCAATCAGTTCTGGGCTAAGTGCTTCTGAGGGGCAGAGTTTATTCCTTTCTTTTCCTTTTGTTTGTTTCCCTTAGTACCTTCAGGAGGAACCTCTCGGCACAGAAGGTGTCCTATAGCTGACAATGAATGGAGGCTGTCCTGAGCAATCTTTTCAGTAGCTCCCACTGCCATAATACATGCAGTAGGGTAGGGGAGCCTTTCTCTTTTGTATGTGCTCATGGTCTTTAAATGCACAACCACCAATGACTTTTTCAGTCCTGGAAGTAGTAGTAAAAAAATGGGTTTCAGCATAGGTGTCTATGTAAAAGGCAAACTGTGACCAAAGGTCATCACCCCTGTTCAGACCTGAATTTGCTGAAGATGGATTGATTGTCTTAATTTTCTTCCAATAAACAGTCCTTCACGGAACCACATCAGAAACACCAAAAAAATGGAGGAGAGAAAAGCTGATCTTGCAAGCTTAGAAAGTTTTGGCACCACAGTAGCACCAAAGTACCCTGAGAAAGGCAAAGGTGAGTTTACACGTATGTATTTTGTTGCCTTTAATTACACAGAGCATGCCTGCACTGCAGATGCACAGGCAGATCCACCGACAGAGTAGACATGGTAGCGCAGGGAAATACTGCATTACACCTGAATGAGCAGGGCTTTGCTGCTTTCAGCCCTAAGGCAGCCCACCCACAAAGTGCTACCCACTCAGCAGCCACATGCCATTCCCATCTGCCCATAGCCTGGGGTTTCTGTATTCCACTGTGTGGTGTGTACAGGCCCAAAGCCACTTTGAATTGAAGGGTAGCCAGAAGGAGGTGAAAGCTATGTGTTATGAGGCAGATCTTCTCCTAGAGCTGCCCAGTTTCTCAAGGTTCTCTTCCTCTGGATAAATTTAGTGGAATTACCTGTTCTGAAAAGCTTTGGTGGTGTTTTTTCTTTATTTTTTTCTCCAGTTTTGGTTCCCTTCGTGGGGATTATTTACTGAACCAGTGACAGTACAAGCCCCTGCACATTGAGAACTGGCCACTCAGGTTCTTCTGTTGTACCTGGACTTTCAGTTGTCCTTTCTCGTCCTACCATACAGATTCCCTGTCAGAGCTGAAAATGATTTTTTGCCTTGATCTTTTCATGGCCTTCTCCCCTTTCTTTCTATGTCTCTCTCTTCCTTTGTAGATGACACTAACTCTACCTCAGAATGCTCTGTACTGTCAAAAAAGCGCTTTACGCTGCAGGGCTTTACTAACCTCAAAAGTCAGAAAAGTAATTTAAAAATAAAAATTAAAATAAAATAAGGCCAGGCTGTTAGACTGTTTTCTGTTTAAAGCTGTAGTTGAAGCATCACTTTGTGCGTGTGTGTGTGTGTGCGTGTGTATAGTGTGACAGATATTCAGTGTACACACTAGGTTGTTCTCCGAAGTTCAAGCTAGGCTCCTGAGTCACCAACCCTGGCAAGGAGATATCAAGAGAAACCAGCTCCAGAGTGGGAGGGCATGATGCAGATGGGAAAATTGGAGCTGTTGGATTTGCAAGGGAAGGAGTGCAGTTTCTAATGCCTTCAGTCTCATTATCAAGTCCAAGGAAAGAGTTTGTAGTGCCTCATTCCTGTAGGAAAAACTAGAGGAAGTTAGTTGTCCTCAGATCAGATACCTGGCCTGCTTCTGTGGATCTGCCCCAAATGCACTTGTACTTGGCAAAAAAGGAATCAAGTTTTTCTGGAGTATTTCTCTATTGGCATCTTTGCTAACAGGCTTCCCAAAACATGACTGCAGCAGAACATGTATGGCAACATTGTTTTGCTGGGTACAAAATTAAATAATAATTTTCCTATGTTTCCAGAAATTATCTTTACTTTTTTTTTTTTCTCCTAAAA